>CM042895.1:33290000-33532500 GCA_023653625.1 Triadica sebifera
CATTAGAGAGAAAGTTAGACTTTTGGAATATTTCCAAAAAATTAGGAAGTGACAAAAATAGTGAGAAAAATATTTTGGGTGTTTTTGGAAAACAAATGTATGCCACTATTTTTGAATTTATCTCAAAATTGTTGTATTACATCTAACCTGTGTCTAGGGAATACTCTTTTTATTTCCATTAATTTTTATTAGTTGAAGAAAAATATTCAGAGTATTGTCCATGGACGTAGCCTAAATTAAAAAGGTAAACCATATTAAATTACAAATATTATTTTTACTAATTATTTTTATTTATATTTATTTGTGTTATTTCTTAACGCAAATAGTGTTTGTTTGTCAATTTGACAGAGGGCGTGTGGGCGGCAGAATGGGTGTTGGGTGTTGTCATGTTTGGATTTGATATGATGTTGTGATTTGTGGAATTATTTTCTATGTATTATTGATATGTTAGGCTGAGGCTGGGTATTTATACAAGATCAGTATAATACAATACACACGAAATAAGATAAAGATATGAACAACTAATTGAAACAGGGGCGGTTGCCTCTACAGGGAGTGTAAAGGAGTAATTTAGAAAAAGTATTTTCCTCTATTTGAGAAGGAAAAATTCTTAGTTTATGGTTGTTGAAAAATAATTTACAATTTTATGATAGAATTTTAAAAAATTATAGATTTAGAATTTTGCTAAAAAAATATTTCTAATTTGGAGATGGAAATACTGTTGTAGAGTGAGCAAAGGGTTTTGCGCCATTTTAAATTTTATTTTTAGTTATTTTATAAATTATTCTATAATTAACCACAACTATTGAAGGACTATAGTCCTCCTCAGCAGGTGGCTGAGTTACATCAACTCCAAAAATAATGGTAGGACGATCAGCCATCAGAGGAATTCCCCTTTGTATAGCATCATTTAATAGTCTTAGGAAAAGGGTTATTGCCTTTGTTAAATTGTTTTTCTTTAAATTGATACTGTTCTTATCTTCGTCCTTCTGGTTGGTTCCCATTTATTTTCTAAATCAAATTTTTTACAGATCACCGATAGCATAGATGAAGATTTGTATTTTGCAGCTAATGGATAGCATAGGTCTTATTTGGTATCTTTTCTATTTTTGGTTTTTGGTTTCTATGTCCAAGATCGTAAAAAAATAAGTTATTAAAACATATATGTAATAATTGCATGTTTACTATTACTTCAAAATAATATAAATAAGTGTAATAAGTCATAATGTTATAAAATTATATGGATTTAAATAATTGCATATTTACTATTACTTCAAAATAATTTAGATCAATTTAAAATTAGTTGTATTATAATTATAAATTCTTTTTTTTATCCATTAAACTTTTCCATCAAATTTTATTGGCCTTGATCCAATTGTTTTAGTATAATATTTTTATGTGTACGGAGTTTTCTCTTTCCCTGAACCACAAATTTATTTAATATTTGATCTAGGTTTTTATACTTTTTGGGACTTAGATTTTACCCATAGAGTTCATGGTTATACAGAAGTTAGTCTTCTAATAATTTTGATATTATATTATAATTAGATAGATTTATACAGTTAAATTTGATAATTATAGATTTACCGCTGCTTCAAAATAACTTAAATTAATCTGAAGTTAGTTACATTACAATTATAAATTCTTTTTATATGCTTAAACTTCCTACATAGGATTCTTCTTAACACCAAAAAAAAATATAAAAAAAATGAAAAACAATTTTAGAAACTTAACTATAACTGCCAAACCTGGTAGAATTGATATCTTCAAATACAACAGTAAACCCAAGTTTGTTGCGTGGAAGTGCACCAATAGTGAACAAACTGTTTTTTCTATCATATATATATATATGCAAAATACTTTTCATTCGACACAGTGTCATAAGTTTCTTGCTCTATCAAATACTTTTCTTTCAACACCCTTACGTGGACAGGGGGATCATCTTTAGGCTGTAGGCTAGGGAACTGTAGCTAGCTTATTTGTGGACTTATGATTGTTCAATACGATCAGTCAACTGTCCAAAATCACACCCTAAATCTATAATTTTTTTTCGATTCCATCCTAAAATTATAAATTATTTTTTCAATTACCATAAACTAAGAATTTTTCCAATTAAGAATACAATTCCATTTGCAATTAATTACCGTAATATACATTTATAAATGCCATGTTAATAATAGATATAAATTATGCCTCATGAGTTTCTCACACAATTCGTGTCAACTGATTGCCAACCCCTACTTGGTGTCATTTTTATTTATGGTAATAATTAAAATCACTTATTAAACTACTTTGTTAATGTTATTTGGTTAGCTACTTTGACATGTCGGTTAGTGATTCTAACAAATTAGGCTTGATCACATAAATAGATGGTTTTTTTTAATAAAAAAGAAACTTATCAGCACACATTTTCACTTATAGGATATTTAGCTAAAAGTCTCAAAGTTTATGTGGCTTTTTGCCTAAATAATTATGAGTAAAAATTAAAACTTCAGTGCTGGAGCTCTTCATAATTGGAAAAAGAAAATAGGCGTTCGTTGCTAAATATAATGTGCAATACATTAAAAGCCACCACCAAAAGTGGAGAGTGTTACACTACTTATATATAAAAGCCACTTCCACATGGAGTGCGTACCTACTAATCCAAGTAAACAATAATTTTTTGAAATTGTGACAAAAATGGATAATATATGAAGAATAAATTATAATTATGAATTCTTAATTATAAGCAACTTGTGGGTATGGATATTCCGGTGCTGGATCCATCTATGTACTGACAAGATGATGTTGCTGCTTTATTCATATAAGTAAGCTTTATGTCTTGTAATTGAATTCCCTTGCATGGATTAGTACGGCTGCACTCGAATATCACAGCCTGTGCTGTGGCAGATGTTCCTTGTATATTTTTATATGTTACTTGACTTATCTTCACGCCAGAGCTCTATCAATTATCAAATCAAAGATTAAATGAAATCAAACGAGATTCTAACTAAGAATTGTATAATTAAGAAAGCGCACTTATTAATTGGTACATTGGATGATGGGTTTTAATTTGTAGCTACCTGATTAGGGCAGCCATTGTTGTCAGGGCAGTAATTCTGGTCAATGATAATGGCATTCTCCACATTTCTCATGATAATGTTTTGGAAGATCACATCTTTCACAAAGCTGATGCTGGGCCTAGCCCACGATTTAACCCTTACACCATTATCTGATCCACTGAAAACTGCATCTGTTAGGGTTATATTTTGTACTCCATCTTCTTTGTATTCTCTAGCAAGGCTTCCAATGCTGTGATAATCAAGAAAAAAAAGTCTTAATTGGATTGAAGCACAAATTTACATTATACACTCAGAGAAATTCAGGATTTCAACTTATAAATTGTTTGTCTATGTTAAGGAGAATCTTTTATCCGGAGTTCAAGGAATAAAAAAATAGTTTATAATTTGTGATACAACTAACTTTTGATTGATTTAAAACATTTTGAAGTAATGGTAAATTCACAATTATTATGTTAAAATGTTTAAACTCATCTAATTTTAATATGATGTCAGAGCCATTAGAGAATTAACCATCATATATTCATGAATTCTATGGGTAAAATCTAAGGGCCAAAAAGTAAAAAGACATAGATTGAAGAATACATATATTTGTGCCTCAAGAAGGAAGAAAAATCTCAGACAAAAAAAAATTAGATTAAATAAGTGACAATTGTATTAAAACCAGTTGAATTTGAGAAGCACATTGAGAGTTTTAAGGGATGAAAGAATGATTTATAGTTATGGTCCAATTAATTTCAGATTAATATATCATTTTAAACCAATGATAAATCCACAAATTAAGTCCATCAAATTTTATTAGTTTGAGTTTAACTAGATAATAGGCTCTCTTTTAAGCGTTGAAAGAGGCCTTAGTTTCAAGTATGATATATTTTGCATAAAGAAATAAATTAAAAAAAAAATTGAGAAGTCTAATATTTGACCTTTCATAAAACAAATGATTTAGTAGAATTTTTCTTGTTTAAATGTAGTCCGAGTATATATCTATCTATATATATATATATATATATATACCTGACACCGTGTCCAGGGCCACACTTAATTTGGCTCATGTACAAGTTCCTTGTGCCAGGGCCTATGGATATGCAATCATCTCCGGTCTGGAGAGTACTGCCAGTGATTGTCACGCCCGTTGATCCTTGAACATGGATGCCATCTGTGTTGGGGCTCTCCGCAGGAGCTGTAAGCTTCACATTTTGAACTTGAACATTCTTGCAACTGTTTATTACAAGGTGACTTAGCTGACTATTGATAGATGTCAACCCACTTACTACGACGTCGTTTGCCCAGTTGAATGTCATTGACTGCATTAAACATTGTCAAAATAAAAAATATAGTATTAAGTAGGAGTCTACCTCCGCCTCTGGTTGTGACTAATGTAAAAAAGAAACTCAAAGCTAATCTCATATAGTATGAGTTGACGAGAATATATAATTAACCGGATTTAAATCTGTGCTCTGTATGATATATATAGACTAATTTTTTGAAAGTGTTATAAGAATCTTTAACAGGCTTATATTAATAGAAAACAAATATAAACTATATAATTAATGTACAAATACTGATTAATGAATGAAGTAAATAATATATCAACTTACTCTTGCTCCAACAGGACAACTTTTTCCAGAGGTCCTACATGCCCAAAAGGCAGCACCCTTAGCATCTAGAGTACCACCGAAAACAGATATCTGATTAACCTGAATGAACAAAATCCAATAGCCAGTGTTCCCAATGGCTCGATAATCGGCAGGAGCAACAATTGTTCCATCAATCATAAACATAATTCTAGACTTGCATGGACCTCTAAACTCTATTGCTTTGATCAAGTACCTTCCCTCTGGTACTTTAATTGTAGATGTTGTTGCTGAATTACAAGCAGCTCCCCATGCCTTCAGGAATGGCCCGGTCGAATCGATTTTCCCATCCGGTTTCGCCCCGTAAGTTATCACGTTATAGGTAGCACCATTTGATATGTGGAAGAAGAAGAAGAAGAAGAAGAAGAAGAAGAAGAAGAAGAAGGGGGAGTGTGAAAGAGAAACAAATTTAGCCATTTTTAGTGTAGTTTTATGTTTTGTGTAAGAAAAGAGAAAGGCAGTTGGATGACAGAAAGTGGCAGTTGGGTTAGTTATTTATAGTGTGTGAAGAGCAAGGATTCAGTTAAGACGTAATAGCAATTATCATGGTTGGATCATGGATCCAGGCAAGTACTTTCCGTCGAATGTTAATTGCTTAATTGGTACGGATATTTGTCAACTAAGATTTAATTAATAAAGTCGTAAAATAATGTCCTTTTTTATTTGCACGTCTTCATTGAAAAATTGGGCAATGCATGTGATTTGTTCCGAATACCTTAAAAAAATTTGCTAAGCCATGTGATAAGCTGTAGAGGAATTAATGTGTTAAAAATTAAAATTATAAAGGTGCTAAGCAGCATAATGATTGAATTGTTTCAAAAATAATGTGAACACATCTAAAGTATATAACAATTAATTTATAGAAACAGTGTTCCATATCCTTGCCATGTGATAGGTGGAATAAACCCGCAGCCGTTACTGCCGGGAATGTTGCTCTCCGAAAGCTGCTCCAATCATTCACTATAGGAAATCGAATTCATTCAATATTTACTACAATTGGTCACTTTGCTTTCTGTGCTTGTTTTTTTTGTATATATTAATTGTCCCTTATACTTTTTTACTTCATTATAGTTACCCTCGAATTTTTCAATTTTGTTTACTAAAAATCTATATACTAATTTAATTATACATATTTAATTGTTTTATTCATATTCATTCACAATTAATGAATTTATATACTGAATAATTTGATTACTACAGATGATGGGATATAAAATTTTTCCTATATGTTGGTGCGTTAGAAGTGTGAATTTCATGAAATCACATGTCATCACATCTGTCCTTTATCAACTTAATAAAGCATAATGATTGAAGATTCTATATATATATATATATATATATATATATATATATATATATATATATATATATATATATATTAACTAAGTCTAATAGTTATTATTATTATTAAAAGGAAAAAAATGCCACTAGGACTGTACAAGCATCCGTCCCCTTTGTACAACAAGAAGTTGGTGGAAAACGATAAATGGTTGATCATTAATTTTAAATTATTTGCATAAAGAATAGTTATTTTGCTCGTGTTTGCATGTGCGTTCGTATTGACTTTGGATGGAGAAAAAGCAAATTGTTTATCTAATCTCAACTTGCTTATCAAGGCATTCACGGCTGAGCCGTACAATTATCCGTATTAGTTTTTTTTTTAACACCGTTTTTTTTTTCTATAAAAGTTTCTATTGAATTTGAGATTTTACAACTCAATCACAAGAGTCATCGAAAGACCAAAAACCCTTCTAGTTCTATTTTGTTTTATTCTTTAATCTCCATAACAAATATTCTTAGATATATTTTCTTAAATATGAGTATGAAGTTATTTTTAACTTTCATCAATTTCATACTCTTGTTAAAAAAATTTCTAAGTGTTTTATTAAACTATTTCTAGCTGATTGGGTTGCAGAGTTTCAAACTCTCACTCAAAAGTGATTTTTTTTTTCTTAATGCTGATGCATATATTTCATTGTTATCATTATATTGTTAACTTTAATAACATTATATTGTTAATTTTAATAACATAAGCTTGTTAATTTTATTATCATAAGCTGAAATCCTGATTAAAGACGTAATTTAACTAAGACTAGCTTACATAGAACAATAGACTAGCTAGTATTGAGTCATGGAAAGAACAAAAACCTTTCAGCTAGCACAATTCTTATCCCACACGGCAGGGGCAGATTTCTGTGGGGGGTAGTGGAAGAACTTGCCTTAATTGACCAATTAAAAGTTAGAAAAATCTATATATTATATATATATTTCTTATCCCATGCTCAAATTTATCCTTGCCTCCATACTCAAATTTATCTTAGCCTCCACATATTTAATATATCAAATATTTTCTTCAATTAACTAATTCATGTGTAATTAATAATTAACATAATTAATTTATTAAGTTTATATATTAATATAAAATATAAAATTAAGTTTATATAATTAATTATATGATTTTTACTATGTTTCTCATATAATTGTTTAATATAATTGCTGACAATTGTACAATTTTTATTATATTTTTTCATATAATTACTAACAGCTATTTTTCATATTTGATATATAACTATATAATTGCAATTATATAGTTTTTACTATATTCCTTATATAATTGTTGATAGTTATATATTATTTTTATATTTCTTTATATAATTGCTGACAATTATACAATTTTTGTTATATTTTTTTATATAATTGCTAGTAGTTAGATGTCATATTTTATATATAATCATATCACTGCTAGCAATTAAATAACTTATATTATGTTTCTCGTATAAATGATGACAAATATATGTTATTTTTTTTTATGTATTATCATATAATTACTAACATTTTAATTGTTAATAATGAATATAATATATTAAAATATTAATTGGTTTTCAGAAATTGAAATTTTGTAGTAGAGACTACACTTTATTCCCATTGAAATTATCTCGTAGATTTGCTCCTGCTATACAGTATGGTTAGTTGGGCACATGCCTTCATATTCAAGTAAATTAAACACAAATCTTCGCAATAATACATGTTATTTCAAGGAAGGGAATGATTTGGATAACTTAAGGATGTGATTGACCTCATAAAAACAAAAAAAAGACTTAGTTAGTAGGCAGGTGGCAACCATGTGCAGAAGCAAACTCCATTGTTTATTTGCGGAATGAGAATTAAAGCAAAACTGCTAAAGGTAGATTCATGTACCATTTGATGACGGTGTTCATAATTTTCTCAGTTGATAAAGCTAAGAATTTATTACTTTTAATTTCTATTAATATGACACCATTGTAATCTTAAAATTAAAAAAAAAAAAAAGCTTAATTTTTACTGGGAAAAGGTGCAAATTGCAGCTCATAATTCAAGTCCAAAATCAAATAGCACTCTAAGATCCAATTTGGCTCCCTAAGATTTAATTTTAAGATAAATCAACTCGTCGCCGTTCCACCCTGTTTATCCATAATATTTGTGTGCTGATTGGATTATTATAAGTCAATAATAAAGTGACAGGTGACAATATATTATGAGCAATTAATGGTCCTAATTATTTTTACAATAATTATGAGCAATTAATGTTGTAAGGTTTATGATGGTTGCCAATAGAAGTATAACCATTGAAAAACTCTCTCTCTCTCTATATAGGAGTCTGATTAGAATAGAAATACAAGTATAGAAAAAGTAGAAAAATATAATTATAATTAGAATACAATCTGTTAATGTAGAATACCAAATAAAAGTCCTCAATAGGAATAAATTCCTTATCAAGTATAACAAAAGTTCAGTCCAAATTTAGAAAGACATAATATCTTATTTTGGCCTTTAAATTTGTATGTTTTGTTATTGCAGTTTTGAAACTTGAAGTATGACAATTGTGATGCCTACACTTTGACTTCTTATAATTTATAAACGTCTTTATTAGCAAAATTGCTGACATGCGTAGTATCGAATGTGTAAAACAAGCTCCTGGAAGCGTTTATACCTTTGTATAGACATTATTGTTTACCCTAAAATCAAAATTAGAAATTGATTGTGTAGAGAAACTGAAGAAGGGAAATAATAATTTCCAGTATCTTGATTGTTTGCTGTACACGTAATACTTATAGTAAAAATACAGATAAAGGAAAACAATTAAGATGAGAGTTGTGAGCAAATTATTGTTAGGATCCGTTCTAGTTACCACTCCTTTGCAAGTCCTTGGCCGGCTGAAGTGGAAGTTGTACTCGAAGCATACTGAAACGAGGTAAGGACAAGAGCTTGGTGAATATATCACCTAGTTGATCTGCAGTGGACAAAAATTGAACACCCATGGAGATACTTGTTACTTGCTCCCTTACAAAGTGATAATTCAACTAGATGTGTTTGGTGCGAGCATGAAAAACCATGTTGGATGTGAAGGAAATTGCTCCCATATTATCACAATAGAGGGTACCTTTAGTGATCGGAAAACCCAACTCCTTCATAAGTGATTTGAGCCTTATAAATTCAGAAGTGGCATTGACAATGGCCTTGTATTCACTCTTGGTAGAGGATCTTGTAATTGTAGGTTGCTTTTTGGCTTGCCATAAAATTAAATGTGAGCCAAGAAATATGCCAAAGCCATTTGTAGAATGTCGATCATCAACATCACCTCCCCAATCGTTATTTGAATAACGGTGAATATACATTTTGGATTTAGAGGAAAAGAACAAACAAAAAGTAGAATGTACCTTTTAGGTAACAGAGAAGACGTTTTAAAGCTTTCCAATGATAATCAATGGGAGCATGTATATATTGACATAATTTATTGACACTAAAAGTGTTGGGTTTTGTGGTATTGGGCTGCCCATGTGGGCTTGATCCAGCCTAGACCCATATTTTTTTTTTATATATAAAGTTATGAAAAGATGTAACTTTAGAAATGAGTGATATAACTTTTCTCATAAATTACAAAACTTTACTTTTCATCAAAAAACTTTCTCTGAAATTTGGAAATTCTCGATAAAGGAATTTCTTCATCTTCATTCAATCACAAGTGAATCAAAGCGTTCGTACTGTGAAATCGAGTCAAGTTCTAGTAATTTGACTTCGCCTAAAATATTGAAAACTCACGATCTATGCTTAACAAATAAGTATCCGCTGCCCTAGAAATTCCTACATTGGTATCAGAACCCATTTTATGTGTTTTTGTGCTTAAAATAGTAATTGTGATGATTTTTGAGAAATTAACTATGAAAATTCAAAATTTCTTCAATTTTTATAAAATTAATTCTTCAGTTTCATAGTTCAAATTTAGTATCTTTGGAAAGCTCTCATCATAAGTTTTCTAACGAGTATTTTTGCTTAATTTTCTAATGAGTGGTTGAATTTTTATGATTTTTTAAAGTTTCTGAGTATATTTTTTTTGAAAACTGTCTTTAAAACGATTCTCACTCTCGGGTCATGTATGTGTTGTTCAAACACGGCCAAAATGATATTAAAACGGAATAAAAATGGTCTCAATGATTTTAAAACCATAAACAAATGTGTAAAATTTGAAAAACTGATGCGAAATAACCTCCGGAGCCGACGGTTGGCATAGAGTGGTTGTTGACAATTTTTGCCACGTGACATGTTTGGCCTCGTGGATTCCTCTGGTTGATCCATAAAATACTGATGTGGCGATGACGTGGAAAAGTACACGTGATAGTGTGTGGAAAAATTTTGTTCAGTACGTGGGAGCTCGTGAACGAGTATTTTTGGTCCAATTTTTTTTTTAAAATTCTCAAATTTTAATTTCCAATTTAATAGATATTTTTCAAAATTTTTTTATGACTATTTTGATGGAGAAAAATATGCAAATTGGAACATAATTACTAAAAATATATAAATGTGTATTTTTTTGGTATCACATAACATATATCATATTTAATGGTATCTAATGTTGGTATAATTTATTCAAATATGTAGTGAGGAATATGATGATTGTAGTGATTATGTGCATATAAGAAAGATCTGAAACATTATCTTGAGAAACATATTAATGAGATGTTCCATAAAATGTGGGCTTTCTAAATTATGTTTAGTGAAGACTATGACTTAGTTGTGGAATAACAGATTTTTATAGTTCTTGATTTCTTACCTGATTCATGGGAAGAGGAAAGGAAGACGCGACTTAACTTATGAAAATCTTGAAAATGATTTGAATCGGGAACTAGAGCGCTGGATACAATATAGTATTAGACGATCTAGTAAATCGATGAATAGATAAAAAAAATATCTGGTATACTGGCAAAAAGAGAATTTACTGAGAGAGAACCACAGGTTCAACCAGATGATGAATGAATTAAACTCAATATTAGAACATATTTATTTTTGTATGTGATAATATGTTATTTGTTTTTGAACATGTAATGGATGTTTATCTTATTTTAATACATATATATTATTATTGTTATATTACATTATATGATGAATGTATTGTGGAAATATTAGATTGGTAGATTAATGAATCTCATCTAATATAAAATTAATTGGTGCATGTTTAAATTAAACAATGATAACTTGACTATGTCAGCAGAAATAGATTGAGCTGTATATACAGTTTTTTATTTCTACTGCTTGTGTTAGGTTATTATTGGTTAATTTAAAGTATTATGACTTGAAATTGATAAAAGTAATATTGAATTGTGTTAATCCTAATTATGATCATTGTTTCTAAATAGTTAAAATGACTGCAACAAAAAGCATTATTGCTAATTTGAATCAAGGAGATAAGCTGAATAATAAAAACTATGACATTTGATATCATAAAATTCAGTATCTCCTGGAAGAGCAAGATATGCTAGAAATAATAACATAACCAATGACTGAGCCTGAACATGGAAACACAACTCAACATAGGTGGATTATGGAAGCATATCAAGCCTATAAGCGTAAGGACAGAGTTGCTCGCATATTGATGCTGAGCAGCATGAGAAATGACTTGATGATACGCTTTGAAAAGCACCGCTCAGCTCAATCAATTTGGGATGCTGTTAAGGTTCAGTTTTGTGATGCTCCAATTATATATTAGGAATAATCCCATATATATAAGAAGGATGCCACAAGCTTAACTCGATAATCTGCTCGAATTGAGTTTTTTTTCATTTTAAATAACTTAATCTATTTATTTATATTGGTTTAGGCAAGTTATTCTAATTAACAAGATATAGATATCCTTATATTGTATACACATATGGTACCCGATTATGTTACATAATTATTTACATACACAATATTAAGACATGTCTACCACACTATATACATAGTCAAACTAAAAATAATAATAATTAATAACCAACCCTCTAACTATACTTCTTGTGTCTCTGCTGATATGAGCTTGGATTTCCTTCTTGACGACTTCACCTCCTACCGTCTATAGTTCTAATTCTTGCGGGAGAAGAACCCACGCTAAGCTATCTCTAGCTTAGTGATACATATAGGTATTAAGTTTTTTCCAAGCAATCACACAAGTGCATGTTTCAAATAATTCATGATACACTGAATTTTTATTTCATATAAAAAAAATAACCACATCACATAACAGTATAAACATAATAATCATATTCAATAACTAAATTCTCATTACCTCCTGTAAGCATTTCATGTTTTGTCACTTATGTCAATAATAAATTTTCACATTTCATTCCATAGTCTTTAATTAATATAAGCCCAAATCTCATTCCCGAACTGTCCGGATATGGGGTGTGAAATAGGGGCGCTCGCGGAGCTTAAGCAACCCTACTCACCAGAATCTCAAGCCAAGGGCGCTCGAGGAGCTTAAGCCACCATGACTGAATATAATTATGTCATCTGTGTATAATCAGGATCAGGGGCGCTCCCAGAACTTAAGCCACCCTGTTCCTAAATAATATTCATATCGGTACCATAATTTCCCCCTTAATGGTGCACCATCTATCCTATGTTAGTCCTCAGGTAGAGAAATGAGCAATTAACACCATTAATTACTTGTTTCTATAACCAATACTCATTTCATATTAACACAATCATATATTCACAATTTATTTCAAAACCATGTAATAACATGATATTTTATCAAATATTAACACAATGTTAAGTTCATAGTTAATAACATTCTTACAACTTTAAAACATGTCATAATATATAATTTTATCATTGTGACATGTAATTTATGCCATACACACACAATCATGCGTAAGGGCAAAATAAAATACATATATGTACAAACCTCGATAGTATTTTCCTTTTCCAAAATATAAGTTCAGAGCTTGTTCACTTTTGTTGGTCTTCTTCTTGTTGAAATCCTAATTTAAAAATATAATTAATTAATTGCTTGATAAAATATTTATTTTTAATATAACTTAAATAAATAATTACAATTTATGTTAAGCTAGAACAAGACCTCTAAGGACTGTTGGATTAATAACGTTTTCTACACTTATCCAATTTATATGATTCTTGATTCTGATTATATATAACATGTAAAAATAAAATATAATAAAATTTCAGAATATTTGAACATTTACATAATTGTTGGTATAATTTTAAATATTGCCGTATTTTTTGCCCTTAGGCAGTTTCAAGGTACCCAATTCAAAAATTGATAACTTTCAATGTGTAGCTTAAATTATTCTGAAAATATTTATACAGTTATATAAGTTAATTTGGAACATTGTTCATATTTAACTAATTTCCAGATTCGGTCTCTAAGGTTCTCAAATATTGGATGATATATAACTAGTTTAACATAGAGTATCAACCCAAACAGTTTAATTGTTCAGCTCATAACTCACAACATACATGAAATTTTAAGCTGAAACTTTACATCAATTTAGATAAGACATAGGAGTAAAACTTTTATGTTTTGTACTTTGGCTAATTCGATCTAAAAATAGGTGAATTATAAGGATAAAATTACTGGAACTGCACAGGTATATGAAACCAGCTCAATCAAGGAACAATCATAGTTCATTTCAGAATAATGCAACCTACACAAGAGCAATTTATACAAAACTTTACAGAGACCTCAATAAATATATACCTACAACTTTCTTGTTTTATAAAATCTCAGAATAAGCCACTAAGATGATCAATATGTACCAAAATCGTAGGTTATTTTGTTGATACGTCTCCCTGAACCAGTTTCACTCAAATAACTATATCTCTTCATATACTCAAAAGCATTCAATAAAATTTGTAAGAGAGGTACAAAAGACATAGATGAACAACTTTTAAGTTTAACACATCCCTAAATTCAAGTCACAAGATAATAAAAAATAGAGTATCCTGTAAAAATATAACCTAAAGAATTCTAATAACACAATAATCATGGAAAAAATATTTCTTACCAATATCAGATTTATTTGGACTGATTTTTGATGAACATCTTGAAGAAGATGATGAGTAATTTGATATGTAATATAGAGGAAGGAAAAGGGGTGAAGAAGAAGGAGAAAAGAGAAGTTGGGAGAAATGGCCAAAAATGTCTTCAGCCCCTTTTTCCCGTTTTGCTCTTTTTTTTTTTTAATTTTCTTCTTCTTCTTCTTCTTCTTCTTCTTCTTCTTCTTCTTCTTCTTCTTCTTCTTATTATTATTATTATTATTATTATTATTATTATTATTATTATTATTATTATTATTATTATTATTATTATTATTATTATTATTATTATTATTATTATTATTATTATTATTATCACATATTTCCCTATATCTAATATCTTTAATTTTATTTAATCAAAAATACAATTTAATTATGTGGTCTAAATTATTCAAATTAAACTCTAATTAGTGAGTGTTACAATTATCTCCCCCTTAAGATGTTTCGTCCTCGAAACATACCTATGCATCGTCACTGAACAAGTGAGGGTATTGAGCTTTCATCACCTCCTCGCTTTCCCATGTTGCTTCTTCGATTGCATGATTCATCCATAGTACTTTCACTAACACTACAAGAAAAATATATTTTAGCGACGGACAAATCCGTCACTACAATTAACAATTTCGTCGCTAATCTAATTTAGCGACAGATTTGCGACGGATTAAATCCATCGCAGAAAACCTTCTTGCAAGTCCAATAGCGACAGATTATTATTCTGTCGCTAAATTTAGCGACAGAATTAGTGACAAAATATTTGTCACTAAGTCTATTGCAGGAATTATAATGACGACAAAAAATATCTCGCTATTTAGCGACGGATATTGTTAGTCGCTATTGTTTGCTACGGAAAGTTTCCGTCGCTATTTTGCTACGGACAGCGTTCGTCGCTAAGTTGCTACGGACATCGCCGTCGCTATTTTGCTACGGACGTAGTCCGTCGCTAAGTTACTACAGACAGCGTCCGTCGCTATTTAGCTACGGACAGCGTCCGTCGCTATTTGGCTACGGACAGCGTCCGTCGCTAAGGTTTGTTGGACATTTACTAAATATTTTTGCAATTTAAAAAATCAATTAAATGAAAACCGAAATTTTATTTTAGCTGAATTCATTAAATAAATATTAAAATTTTGTAGTCCAAAATGAAAAATATTCAATAATTAAAAATACTACAATATATATTAAATGAAAACCGAAATTTTGTTTTAGCTGAATTCATTAAATAAATATTAAATTTTGTAGTCCAACATAAAAAATATTCAATAATTAAAAATACTATATATATATAGTACTATATATATATATATATATATATATATATAGTACTACATCCTGTCAGATTGTGTTGGATCATTAGATGGAGCTGATGAAATGTTGGTAGAATTAGTCATTTCTACTATCAACTGTCGCATCTCTGCACGCATCTCGTCTCGAAGCTCAATTCGAAGTTCTTCGCGCATCTGTTCTTGCATTTGCTGCTTTTGTGACTCCAACATAGTTTGAACCTCCTGCTGCATATCTTGCATAATACTAGCACGCAACTGCTCTGTACTAATATCTCGTGATGTGGCAGTAGAGTGAAATGAGGAGGTACCAGTGTAAAAATGTGCTGCCTTTGTGCCCATTCCATATACACGCCGTTTTTTCTGGTCACTAGCAGCCTCTAAAAATAACTGCCTCAAATCTGGTTCACAAGGCTCATTAGATCCCTCAATTGGTTGAGAAACAGTCTCTTTAAGGGCTTGTACCCGATTCTTCAATATAAATTTTTAGAAAAGAAATATAAATTTCATGAGATTAATAGAAAAATAAGGAAATAAAATTTTAAATATGCACAATTAATGAGTTTGGTAAATACATACTGCAACAACTTTAGACCGCTGATCTACATACTGAATTCCTGATAAAGTCTTTCTAGTGTGTGTTGCCTCAAAGAGTTCTATAGGATTTGGTTCACGTCCTAACTCTTTTGCCTGATCATAAGAATAAAATAAAATTAAAAATAAATTAACTACAAAATTGCAAGTATAATACATAAGCAAATAAAAACAAAGACTTTAAGAAATATTTTACAACCTAAATATATAAATGAATAATAAATTCAAATTAAGTTATCATTATCAATTTACCATCCGCATGCTACGCTCAACCATAGATATAGAACCCCCAGTATGTCGTGAGGGACCTGAACCTAAGCCGCCCGTCTCAGTAAGTCTGTTTTTAGAGGCAATGATATATTTTTTCTTGAACTCAGGAGTGGACCATTCTTTCTGCCAAGTATTCCAAACTTGCTCTGGAACACGTGGTGGTTTACTACCAGAAGATCTCCACTTGCTCAAAGTATCACTATAACGTGTAACAGCCTGTTGTAACCATTTACGCTTGACTATCATCTCCATTTATGGATCCCAAGTAAATTCCTTCTAAAATATGGGTTCAAAAAAAATAACATATAAGACAAATTTTTTTCTTGCAACAACCAATTAAGATGAAATTGACAGAGTTTCGTCTAAAACACAAGTAACCTGACCTAAATTACATGGCCTCTAACATATTCTTTAAGAACAAAAGAGATTAAATAAAATTTCGGCAGAGTTTCGTCTATAACATAAGCAACCTGACCTGAAGTAAATGTCTAAATCAACCAATTAAGCACAAAAGACATTAAATATTCAAGTTCAAATTGAAATTTTGGCAGAGTTTCGTCTAAAACACAAGTAACCTGACCTAAATTACATGGCCTCTAACATATTCTTTAAGAACAAAAGAGATTAAATAAAATTTCGGCAGAGTTTCATCTATAACATAAGTAACCTGACCTGAAGTAAATGTCTCAATCAATCAATTAAGCACAAAAGACATTAAATATTCAAGTTCAAACTGAAATTTTGGCAGAGTTTCGTCTAAAACACAAGTAACCTGACCTAAATTACATGACCTCTAACATATTCTTTAAGAACAAAAGAGATTAAATAAAATTTCGGCAGAGTTTCATCTATAACATAAGCAACCTGACCTGAAGTAAATGTCTCAATCAACCAATTAAGCACAAAAGACATTAAATATTCAAGTTCAAACTGAAATTTTGGCAGAGTTTCGTCTAAAACACAAGTAACCTGACCTAAATTACATGACCTCTAACATATTCTTTAAGAACAAAAGAGATTAAATAAAATTTCGGCAGAGTTTCGTCTATAACATAAGCAACCTGACCTGAAGTAAATGTCTCAATCAACCAATGAAGCACAAAAGACATTAAATATTCAAGTTCAAACTGAAATTTCGGCAGAGTTTCGCCTATATCATAAGTAACTTGACTTGAAGTCCAAAGTTTTTAACAACCAATCAATCACAAGAAATACATTTTTAACAAAGTCATTCACCCAATCACATTGTTTACTTAAAGAAATGTTTTTTTACCTGAAACTCAAGCCAATAGAAGTCTCTGATATCATCAGGTACAGTCTTCCATACATGTCCTCTATCACTCAAACGGAGTAAAAAACTACGGGTTATAGCCGCAGAAACTACATGAGACTGAAGAAAACTCCCACTATGCGAAAATTACAAACAAACTATCCATAAAAAAACAAACAATTATAAAACATGAATGAAACATTATTAAGAAATAATAATAGTAATATTACCTTATAGGATCGAGATTGAGTTGTCGTCTATTATTGGTTGACTCAGCGACTGATGCTTCAGATTGTAAATGTAAGGCCGAAGCAGCTGGAGGAGATGATGTAGTAGGTTGTGATATAGGAGATGCTGATGTAGAACCTCCTAAGATGGACATAGTTGCTGATGGATGAGCTGATGATAATGGTTGTGGTGGTGGTGTTGATTGTTGTGGTGGTGTCAATGACTGTAGCAATGATTGTGATAGTGTTGATGAATGTGGCGATGGTTGTGATGGTGTTGATGAATGTGGCGATGGTACACGTAGTGGTGGAATTGGTGGTCGATTTGAGAAATTACTCTTATCTTTCGATCTCTCTCCTCGTTTTGTAGGCCTTCTGCCTCTACCATGTAATATATCTTTAGATGATGTGCGACCCATCTGCATATTAGTCACTCCATAACAGTAAAAAATATCAAAAGCAACAATGAACACAAATATCAATTGCTACTTAAAAAGAAGAAGAATAATAAAAGCAATACAAATGTAACAATTTACAAACATATCTCTAATTATTAAATATTTATGAATAGTACATAATATCAAAAAGATATTGAACATCTTTCGTTTAGCAATTACACCTAATCACTATCATGATCGTTAGAATCCCACTCATCCACATCAGTTTCTTCGTCATCATCATATGATTCATTTTCAAGATCAGACTCTTCTTTTTCTTCATTATCCTCTTCGATATCAATAAATGCACCTGTTGAATGAACTAAAGTATCACTTTCATCATTTTCAATATCTATAAAATGAATATCAATGTCATCTTCTTGGAATGCTGTTGATACATTGGAAAGTTGACTGTTTGATATTGCTTGTGGAATTTCAAATTTAGCCCTTGCTTTAATTTTGCAAACAGCCAACCACTCACTTCTTTCACGTTTGATAGTTGGATATGTGATATAATTCACCTGACAAGCTTGAACTGCCATAACAAATGGCTCGTACTTGTTAAATCTACGTTTTTGATTCACTTCCACCAACTTATAATGTGGATGCACTTTTGTACCCAAATTTGGCGTTGGATCAAACCACTCACACTTAAATAACATAGTTCTCTTAATTGGTAATGCAGGGTACTCCAACTGAACAACTTCAATCAAACGACCATAATAGTCACATTCATTTGCACTATAATTTGAGCCTTTTATGCATACACCACTGTTCATTGTAGATTTACCAGATCCATGCACCTCAGTGTGAAATTTATATCCATTCACATAATAGCCCGAGTAAGACATAATTTTAGGTAATGGACCTTTTGCTAAGTCCTTTATGAACTGATTGGATATGTTGCTTGATGGATTGTGTGCCTAAAACAAATGTCATCAATTGTATAAGCTAACATAGCTAAGTAGAATTCTTGTTAATTGTAAATAAAAAAAAGTTTGAAATAAAAATAGTACTCACATGTTTATTAAACCAAATTGGGAATTCTTTTAGAAATGTTCACTAGAATTTGCTTTAGCTCCTCAATATAAATTCTTCAAGATACAACAAAAAGAATAATAATGATTAAATTTTATAATTTACCCTATGCTCAAATGAAAAGGTTAAAATTTATTGATAAATCATGACTTACTTAATAAAAGGTGCAACTTCAATGCAATTAAGAAGAATGTATGATTGTGCAGCAGCATATTTCTCCTCTGTAAAAAATCGAGATTTACTCTTTCCAAAGGCTCGGCCTGACTGTGTGAATATGAATAAGTTGCCTTCATATTCTTGTACCCTATATTGACTACCGTCATCATTGCGTGACACTTTTCGGTGCCTTATATTCACATGATCCTCAAAATAGTAAGAACAAAACAATGACGCTTCTTCCACCAAATAAGCATTAGATATTGAACCTTCAACTCTAGCTTTATTTTGGACATTGTTTTTCAATCGTCGAAGGTACCTGTGATATTAAATATACAAGTATGGTAAATCTAACACCATTAAATTTGATATGCATTATTATTAAGTTCTTTTATATTACCTCTCGAAAGGATACATCCATCGGTATTGCACTGGACCTGCTATTCTTGCTTCATATGGTAAGTGCACTGGTAGATGTTCCATTGAATCAAATAAGCTTGGAGGGAATATACGCTCAAGCTTACAGAGAATAATAGGAATCTCTTCTTCAATCTGTGCCATGTCATCATTGGTTATAATAACAGATGTTAAATCTTTAAAGAATAAGCTTAATTCTGTTAATGCCTTCCAAACATTATTTGGAAGTAGTTCACGAAATGCAATAGGTATTAAACGCTGCATAAACACATGACAATCATGGCTTTTCATCCCAAACAATTTAAGTTTCCTCATATCAACACATCTAGCCATATTTGACACATAACCATCGGGAAATCTCAACTTTCTTAGCCATTCACACACGACTGATTTTGATTGATTATCTAGGGTGTAACAAGCTTTAGGATATTTTCCCCTTGCAGAATCTCGTTCCAATTCTGGCCGCCGACAGTATGCATTCAATTCCTTTCGAGATTTGGGTGTATCTTTTATTTTCCCAACAACATTCATTACAGTGTTAAAAATATTATCAAATACATTTTTCTCAATATGCATAACATCTAAGTTATGTCGAATGAGAAGGGTACTCCAATAAGGCAAATCCCAAAAGATACTTTTTTTCCGCCAACCACATTGCTTGCAAATAGGGCCATTAGTTATCTCAGCATCTTGTTCTGTTACCTTCTTCAAACCCAACTGATCAATTTCAAACAATATTTCACATCCAGATCTAATATGGGGTGCTTTTTTAGTCACTATCTTATTCTTCATGAATGATGTTTTGTTTCGTCGGAATAAATGGTCTTCAGGTAAGAATTTACGGTGGTTGTCAAACCAAGATTGTTTTCTGCTCTCTAAAAGAGTAAAAGCATCAGTATGATTCATACAATAAGGACAAGCTAACCTTCCAGCAGTACTCCACCTAGATAGCATTGCATATGCAGGAAAGTCACTAATTATCCATATAAGAGCAGCATGCATTTGAAAATTTTGTTTTATCGAAATATCATAAGTTTGCACACCATCTAACCATAAATGATTAAGTTCTGATATCAATGGTTGTAAGTAAACATCCAACTTATCCTTAGGGTTAGTTGGCCCAGGAATCAATATCGTTAAGAACATGTAAGCGTCCTTCATACACAACCAAAGTGGCAAATTGTATGGAGTCACAATGACTGGCCAAGAAGAATATTGTTGTCCAGATTGTCCAAATGGTTGAAAACCATCAATGGAAATACCTAATCGAACATTTCGAGTCTCTAATGCGAATTCTGGATGGGTATCATTAAAATGTTGCCATGCAGGGGAATCAAATGGGTGGATCATAACCCCATCTTCAATTTTATGCTCAGCATGCCACCTCATATTTGCTGCTGTTACATTGGATGCAAACAATCTTTGCAATCTAGGAGTGAGGGGAAAGTAATACATCTTCTTTTCAGGAGTAACTGTTCTGCTACCTTGACGTTGCCTTTTGTATTGAGGATGACCACAAAACTTACAACTAGTCAAAATATTATCTTCACTCCAGTATATCATACAACCATTTTTACAACAGTCAATTTTTTCAACTGGAAGACCCATTCCTTGTACTAACTGCTTTGTTCTATAGAAGTTTTCAGGTACCAGACTTCCTTCAGGAGTAATCTCTTTCATTAATCGAACCATGTCATCAAAATTACGTTCAGATATATGGTGTTCTGACTTCATGTGCATTAATTGAGCAACTAATGATAACTGTGAATGACTTCTACATCCAGGGTACAAATCCTCATCTGCAGCCCTAAGCATATCATAAAACTTTTGGGAATTTGGATTCGGTGTTTCTTCCATGTAATTTTCATTGAATGCTTGACCAACAGCATCCATAACCATGGAATGGTACCGACTGGATGATTCTGCATAATCAAATGCAGCAGAACTTTCGCTCATATTTGTGACATTGCTATTTAAGTTACTTACAACTGCTTGTTCCCCGTGCAACGTCCAATAATAATAATCCGGTACAAAACCGTTTCTATACAAATGTAACTTAACTGTATCCACATTATGAAACATGCGATTCTGACACTTGCGATGAAAACATGGACATCTTATCCTATCATTGTCCATCATTTCCGGGTGACTGCATGCAAATTCTATGAATTGTCTCATACCAGTCATGAACTCTGGGTTTAAAAGTCCATCTTTCAACCGTTTATACATCCATTCACGATCTGGTCTCATTTTTTATTACCTCTATTAAATCAAGGAAAACATTCAAATCAATTTGAAGTATGAAATTGTAATTGATAAATCATAATGAAATAAAACTATAAAATAGTTTAATATTATAACTATTGCTATTAACTTTCATAAAAATTTCAAGTTATACTAATATAGATTTAGAGCAACTTAGCTATTCTTTCAACCGAACGATAATTTTAATTTTAATCAAACTAATAGCTAAATAGCTTTTTTTATTAAACTTATTTTATAAAACTTAGTAATTAAACTATTTTATTAAACTTATTTATTAAACTTAGTAATTGAAGTATTTTATTAAACTTATTTTATTAAACTTAGTAATTAAATTTAGCTATTTTATAATTTTTAATCAAACTTATTAGCTAAATAGGTATTTTATTAAACTTATTAATTAATTTTAGCCATTTTATAATTTTTTGCCTAACTTATTCATATAATTAATTAATAATATGTTATATAATATGTTCCAACGTTATAAAATTACAAAATAATATACTTAAATTACTAAGTACACTTAAATTACAAAATAATATGTAATATGGAAAATAAAATACTTAAATTACAAAATAATATGTCATATAATTAATTAATAATATGTTATATAATATGAATGAAATATGTATGTAAATTACTAATTATACAAAATAATATACTTAAATTATAAAATAATATGTCATATAATTAATTAATGATATGTTATATAATATGTTCCAACATTACAAAATTATAAAATAATATACTTAAATTACTAAGTACACTTAAATTACAAAATAATATGTAATATGGAAAATAAAATACTTAAATTACAAAATAATATGTCATATAATTAATTAATAATATGTTATATAATATGAATGAAATATGTATGTAAATTACTAAGTATACAAAATAATATACTTAAATTATAAAATAATATGTCATATAATTAATTAATGATATGTAATATAATATGTTCTAACATTACAAAATAAAAACATACAAACAAGTAAAATAAAAAAATTTGCATAAAAAAAAAAAAAAAAAACCAAAAACTGACCGAGACAGGGAGAAGAGGAGGGAGAGGACCAGAGTCGATCGGGGCTGGGAGCAGAGGAGGAGCACGACCGGAGCAGAAGAGAAGCGTCGCCGGTGGAAGTGGGAGAGAACAACAGCTCTGCTGGGTGGGAAGGGGGGAAAGAGGAGGAGGGAGAGGACGATTGGGTGGGAAAAAATTTTTGGGTTTCAGATTTATAACCCACCCCAGCAAAACGACGTCGTTTCATTCATATTTAGCGACGGACAATTTCCGTCGCTGATATTCGTCACAAAGCGTAAGGATATTTTCCGTCGCTAAATATCAGCGATAAACAATTTCGTCGCTAACATTTTACAGTATTTTTTTTCCCTTTAGCGACGGCTTTTTCCGTCGCTATATTAGCGACGACTTATTTTGTCGCTATATTAGCGACGACACATAGCCATCGCTACGATAGCGACGGAAACATTCCGTCGCTAATAGTTAGCGACGGACAAAGCCCGTCGCTATATAATTCTGTCACTATTTTAACAATTTTGCGATGGTTTTAAATCCGTAGCTAACTGACTGTCGCAAATGCGTCGCTAATCGGTCGCAAATTTTGACGAATCAATTATTAATTATTTTTTTAAAATTGTCGTCGCAGATCTGTCGCTGATCCGAAGCTAATTGCTACGGATGTCAATCCATCGCTAAATGTCGTCGCTATTCCATTATTTTCTTGTAGTGTAATGGTACTCGCTTGTTCCTCAGTTCTTTAATTTCTCTTGCTAAAATTTGGACTGGTTCTTCTTCATATGTCAAATCTTGTCTCACCTGAATGCTTTCAGCAGGTATGATGTGATTAGGATCTAATCTATATCGTCTTAACATTGAGACATGGAAGACATCATGTATTTGACTCATCTCCGATGGTAGAGTGAGTCTATAAGCAACAGGTCCAACTCTTCCTAATATTTCATAAGGTCCGATAAACCTTGGACTTAACTTGCCTTTCTTTCCAAATCGCTAAACTTTCTTCCAGGGAGATACTTTAAGAAAACCTTTGTCACCCACTGCATATTCAATGTCCCTCTCTTGAGGTCAACGTATGATTTTTGTCTATCTGTAGCTGTTTTAAGTCTTTTGCGAATGACTTTCAATTTTTCTTCTGTCTCTTGCACTAGGTTTGGTCCTATAAGTTTCCTCTCGCTGAGCTCTGTCCAACATATAGGTGTTCGACACTTCCTACCATAAAGTGCCTCATATGGAGTCATCCGGATACTAGACTGATAACTGTTATTGTAGGCAAATTCCATTAAAGGAAGATATTTGTCCCAGCTACCTTTAAATTCGATGACACAACTTCTCATCATATCTAGAATCTGAATGACTCTTTCTGACTGTCCATCTGTCTGCAGATGAAAAACCGTGCTGAAATTGAGCTTAGTACCTAGAGCTCGTTGTAGACTACCCCAAAATTGAGATGTGAAACAGGGATCTCTGTCAGACACAATAGAAACAGGCACTCCATAAAGTCGTACCACTTCATTCATATAAATTTCTGCTAATTTATTCAGTGGATAGTCCTTTCTGATAGGTAAGAAATGTGCTGACTTTGTAAATATGTCCATTATGACCCATACAGTATCATGTTTCTTTAGAGTCAAAGGCAATTCAGTCACAAAATCCATAATGATCCGTTCCCACTTCCATTCTGGAATAGAAATTGGATGTAGCAACCCCGAAGGTACTTGATGTTCTGCCTTGACCCTGACAAGTCAAACATTTTGAAGTGTACTATGTGATGTCCTTTTTCATACCTGCCCACCAATATCTGCTCTTCAACTCTTGGTACATCTTGTTACTCCCTGGGTGCATAGCATATTTGCTTTCATGGGCCTCTCTAAGAATCCTCTGTCTAAGATCTTCTACACTAGGCACACATAATCTTTCTTGATAGAACAATCCACCATCTAAGTCCATAGTGAATCCAGGTCTCTCCCCCTTAGAGATCAACTCAGCTAATTCAATTAACTTCCTATCTTGTCTTTGTGCATCCTTGATTTCCTGCATAAAAGTGGGTTGAAGGTGCAACTCTGCCACCATCTTTTTGCTCAAAGCATCTGCTACTACATTAGCTTTGCCTGGATGATAGTCAATCACACAATTATAATCCTTTATTAGTTCTAGCCATATTCTCTGTCTCAAATTCAATTCTTTCTGTGAGGGAACATATTTTAAACTCTTGTGATTTGTGTAAATAAAACACTTCTCCCCATATAAATAATGGCGCCAAATCTTCAATGCAAAAACTATAGCTGCCAACTCCAGATCATGGGTAGGATAATTCTTGTCATGCAGCATTAACTGTCTAGAAGCATAAGCAACCACCTTTCCATCTTGCATCAATACACAACCCAATCCATTATGAGAAGCATCACTATAAATGACATACTCCTTATTAGGAATCGACTGTGTCAAAACAGAGGCCTTAGTGAGCATACTTTTGAGCTTATCAAAACTAGTTTGACACTTATCTGTCCATTCAAATTTAACATCCTTTCTTAATAGTCTTGTTAAAGGAGAAGCCATCATTGCAAAATCCTTGACAAATCTCTGATAATATCCAGCTAAACCCAAGAAACTTCTGACCTCGGTCACATTCTGTGGAGGTTTCCAACTCACAGTTGCCTCAACTTTGCTAGAGTCCTTTTTAATGCCTTCTATAGAGATAATGTGTCCCAAAAATGTCACATTCTTTAACCAAAACTCACATTTTGAGAGTTTGGCATAAAGCTTATATTCTCTGAGAGTCTACAATGCTATTCTCAAATGCTTTTCATGTTCTTCTGAATCTTTAGAATACACCAAAATATCATCAATGAAAACGACAACAAATTGATCAAGATGTGAACTAAATATCCTATTCATAAGATCCATAGATGTTGCTGGAGCATTGGTTAGCCCAAATGGCATAACCAAAAACTCATAATGACCATATATGGTTCTGAATGCAGTTTTAGCAATATCCTCCCTCTTCACCCTTAATTGATGATAACTAGATCTCAAATCTATCTTGGAAAATACTCCTGCACCTTTCAGTTGGTCAAAGAGATTATCAATCGGCGGTAATGGGTACTTGTTCTTGATGGTCACCTTATTCAATTGTCGATAATCAATACATAGCCTCAAAGATCCATCCTTCTTTTTCACAAACAATATTGGTGCACCCCACGGGGATGTACTTGGTCTAATGAGACCCTTATCAAGGAGTTCTTGCAATTGTGTCTTAAGTTCTTTCATATCTGATGGGGCCATTCTGTATGGCGTCTTTGATATAGGCATAGTTCCTGGAACAAGAACAATAGTAAATTCTACCTCTCTCTCCGGAGGTAACCCAAGTAAGTCATCAGGAAAGACATCTGGAAATTCATTTACCACCGGGATTTCTTCAAGATTTAAGCCTCATTTTCTGGTGTCAATCACATGGGCCAAATAAGCTTCACACCCTTTTCTCATCAATCTCTGGACTTTCATTATGGATATGACTCAAGGATGTTGTGAAAATAATTCCCCTTTTACAATAATTTCCTCCTGATTTTCTTTTTTAAGTACCACAAATTTAAACTTGCAATCCACCACTGCTTCGTGACGTGAGAGCCAATCCATGCCTAATATGACATCATACTCATGGAAAGGCAACTCAATCAAGTCTGCAGAAAACTCCTTCCCATGCACAACCAAAGGACAATTCCTAAATACTTTATTCACTATTACACTATGACCTAAAGGATTCTTAACTTCAATTCCATATTCTAGGTTTTCTTTAATCATATTATGCTAACTAGGTGTACTAGTGCAAATATAGGAATGTGTGGAACCCGAATTTATAAGTGCACAAATGTCAAAATCATATAATGAAAACATACCAAACAAAAAAACATCCGTTGCCGCCTGATATTCTTTAGCTTTCATTGCATAAGCTCGGGCTGGAGCTCTGCTAGATCCAGGTCTATTCACTGTCTCTGAAACAGCCTGCCTCGGTCAGCCTGGTCCTTCTCTGAACTAAACTTCAGGCTGAGTTGGAGTTGACCTAGTAGTCTGAGTAGGAGTACCACCTGTCAAAAGTGGGCAATCCCTCCGTATATGTTCATTGGATCCACATCTAAAGCAAGAACCTGTGACACCCCAACATTCCCCCTGATGGCTCCTATTGCAAATGGTACATACCGATATAGCTTCCTTGCTAACCTGAGGTTGTGAACTGGCTTTAGCAGAAGGTGCCTTAGAAGGCGACCCCCTCTTAAAAGACCCTGTCTGTGATTAGCTAAAACTTTTTCCCTGTCCTCTATTCAGTAAACGACTAGTAAAGAAATGACTCTTCTTCCCCGTGAATTGAGTCTCAGAAGTAGCTGACTTTTTAGAAGATTCTTCTATTTTCCTCTTTTTCCTTTTTTCAAGGGTGAGTGCTGCAGAAACTATCTGAGAAAAATTGTTATGCTGAAGAGCAGTCACAATATCTCCAACCTCTTCATTAAGGCCATCTTCAAATCTTCTACATTTATCTCTTTCATTTGCAACTAATTCAGAGGCATACTTGCTCAATCTGGTAAAATCCTGCTGATACTCAGTCACTGACATTTTACCTTGCTTGAGATTCATGAACTCTTTCTTTTTCTCATCAATATAGATCAACAGAATATATTGCTCTTTAAATTCAGAGAGGAAGGAATCCCATGAGACCGGTTCTACTATATCTGGCTTGGTAAGAATTGATTTCCACCAATCATATGCCTCATCTTAGAGTAGAGATGTAGCAAATCTAGCTTTGTCATCTGCTTCCACTTGCAACTCTTTAAAAATTCTTTCAGTCTTTTCTAACCAATACTCAGCTACAGCTGGATCTTCATCTCTCTTACCATAGAAATCTGAAGCCCCATACTTACGAAGCTTATCAATTGTTACTTTTGGTGGCACTGGGGTAGGCTGAGGAATGGCTCGTACCATCTGTTAGAATAATCCAGTCATCTGTTGTATAAATGGATTTTGACCAGGGTCAATCTATTCTGCTGCATGTGGTGGGGGATTTGGAGTAGCATCTTTCCTTTGCACGCTTGCTGCACTAGGCTGATGAGGTGTCCTAGTATCAAGAGAGCCGGTACTCTCAGCCATATCTCGTTCATCCGAATACATCTTCCTACAATCCTACAGTTGCCAAGAAGAAAGGCCATATCAGAATTATATGAGACACATGTATATTTAAACCTAATATCTCATTTCACACCCAGGCCTAGAAATGCCTAAACTTGCTCTGATACCACTAAATGTGACGCCCCAATTATATATTAGGAATAATTCCACATATATAAGAAGGATGTTCAAAGCTTAACTCGATAATCTGCTCGAATTGAGTTTTTTTTTCATTTTAAATAACTTAATCTATTTATTTATATTGGTTTAAGCAAGTTATTCTAATTAACAATATGTAGATATTCTTATATTGTTTACACATATGGCACCCGATTATGTTACATAATTATTTACATACACAATATTAATATATGAGACATATCTACCACACCATATATATAGTCAAACTAAAATAATAATAATAATTAATAACCAACTCTCTAACTATACTTCTTGTGTCTCTGCTGATATGGGCTTGGATTTTCTTCTTGACCACTTCACCTCCTACCGTCTATAGTTCCAATTCCTGCGTGAGAAGAATCCACACTAAGCTATCTTTAGCTTAGTGATACATATAGGTATTAAGTTTTTCCCAAGCAGTCACACAAGTGCATGTCTCAAATAATTCATGATACACTGAATTTTTATTTCATATAAAAGAAATAACCACATCAAATAAAAATATAAACATAATAATCATATTCAATAACTAAATTCTCATTACCTCCTGTAAGCATTTCATGTTTTGTCACTTATGTCAATAATAAATTTTCACATTTCATTCCATAGCCTTTAATTAATATAAGCCCAAATCTCATTCCCGAACTGTTCGGATATGGGGTGTGAAATAGGGGCGCTCGCGGAGCTTAAGCCACCCTACTCACCATAATCTCAAGTCAAGGGTGCTCACGGAGCTTAAGCCACCTTGACTGAATATAATTATGTCATCTGTGTATAATCAGGATCAGGGGCACTCCTAGAGTTTAAGCCACCCTATCCCTAAATAATATTCATATTGGTAGCGTAATTCCCCCCTTAATGGTGCACCATCTATCTATGTTAGTCCTCAGGTAGAGAAATGGACAATTAACACCATTAATTACTTGTTTCTATAACCAATACTCATTTCATATTAACACAATCATATATTCACAATTTATTTCAAAACCATGTAATAGCATGATATTTTATCAAATGTTAACACAATGTTAAGTTCACAGTTAATAACATTCTTACAACTTTAAAACATGCCATAATATATAATTTCACCATTGTGACATGTAATTTATGTCATATACACACAATCATGCGTAAGGGCAAAACAAAATACATATATGTACAAACCTCGATAGTATTTTCCTTTTCCAAAATATAAGTTCAGAGCTTGTTCACTTTTGTTGGTCTTCTTCTTGTTGAAATCCTAATTTAAAAATATAATTAATTAATTTCTTGATAAAATATTTATTCTTAATATAACTTAAATAAATAATTACAATTTCTGTTAAGCTAGAACAAGACCTCTAAGGACTGTTGGATTAATAACGTTTTCTACACTTATCCAATTTATATAATTCTTGATCCTGATTATATATAACATGTAAAAATAAAATATACTAAAATTTCAGAATTTTTGAACCTTTACATAATTGTTGGTATAATTTTAAATATTGTCGTATTTTCTGCCCTTAGGCAGTTTCAAGGTACCCAATTCAAAAATTCATAACTTTCAATGTGTAGCTTAAATTATTCTGAAAATATTTATACATTTATATAAGTTAATTTGGAATATTGTTCATGTTTAACTAATTTCCAGATTCGGTCTCTAAGGTTCTCAAATATTGGATGATATATAACTGGTTTAACATAGAGTATCAACCCGAACAATTTAATTGTTCAGCTCATAACTCACAACATACATGAAATATTAAGCTGAAACTTTACAGCAATTTAGATAAGACATAGGAGTAAAACTTTTATGTTTTGTACTTTGGCTAATTCGATCTAAAACTAGGTGAAATATAAGGACGAAGTTACTGGAACTGCATAGGTATATGAAACCAGCTCAATCAAGGAATAATCATAGTTCATTTCAGAATAACTCAACCTACACAAGAACAATTCATAGAAAAGGTTGCAGAGACCTCAATAACATATATACCTACAACTTTAATGTTTTACAAAATCTCAGCATAAGCCACTAAGATGATCAATTGTTATAAAAACCGTAGGTTATTTGGTTGATATGTCTCTCTGAACCAGTTTCACCCCAATAACCATATCTCTTAATATACTCTATAGAATTCAATAAACGTTGGCAGAAAGATACACAAGATATAGATGAACAACTTTTATATTTAACATATCCCTAAATTCGAGTCACAAGATAATCAAAAATAGAGTTCAATATCCTGTAAAAATATAACTTAAAGAGTTCTAATAACACAATAATCATGGAAAAAATATTTCTTACGAAGATCAGATTTATTTGGACTGATTTTTGATGCAAATCTTGAAGAAGATGATGAGTAATTTGATCTGTGATATGAAGGAAGGAAAATGGGTGAAGAAGAAGAAGAAGATGGAGAAAAGAGAAGTTGGGAGAAATGGCCAAAAATGCCTTCAGCCCCTTTTTCCCGTTTTGCTTTTTTTTTCTGACCATTTTACTGTTCACTTTACTTTTTTTTTTTAATTTTCTTATTATTATTATTATTATTATTATTATTATTATTATTATTATTATTATTATTATTATTATTATTATTATTATTATTATTATTATTATTATTATCTTCACATATTTCTTTATATCTAATATCTTTAATTTTATTTAATAAAAAATACAATTTAATTATGTGGTCTAAATTATTTAAATTAAACTCTAATTAGTGGGTATTACAAGTTTGGTGGAACCTTAACAACAAGGCTGCATCAGTTAACTCTAAAATTTGATGCATATAAGAAATATTCTAATCATACAATGAGGCAACACCTTACTGTCATGTTTAACATGATAAGTGAACTGAAAGGTGTTGACCATGAGATGATTGACAAGTAACGAGTTCAAGCTGTGATTCGCTGTCTTCCAAAAGCCTGAAAACACATGCATGTCAACCTTACCCATAATTAAAATATCAAAACTTTTGATGATGTTGCCCGACATATTGAGCTAGAGGAGGATTGTCTTCTCACTGATAAGCCTGAAGGAGAGGCTTATATGACTGAGTCTAAAGGCAAAAGGGCTTCAGACTCTGGGCAAAAGAAATGGAAAGGTAAGGGCAAATGGCAAGGCAAGGGAGGAAATAAGATCAAATTTAGTAGAAATAAGCGCAAACGTGAGAAACGCAGCGGAAAGAAATGCAAGAACATGAATTGCTTCAACTGTGGGAAGCCTTGTCACTTTGCTCGTGATTGCACTGATATGTCATCTATCCTACTACTAGCCCTAGTATAGAGCCTGAGCATTTTTTATTCATATTCCTTTGTTATACTTCTATATAAAGCATTCCTCTTATCGCATAATCACTTTGGTCATATGGAAAAGTCAACATAAATCATATATGGGTTTCATTCATGAAAACATGTGTTTCTTACTTGTAGCATATCATTATGATAACATAAGCACAACCATTACATTTCACTGTTGATAAAACAATATATTTCATTTTAAACATATTTCACGGCCGTGAACTATATGTTCACAGTCGTGAAAGATCGTTCACGGGTACCCCTACTATTGAACCAAATTGTTAACTTGGTCATTGACATTTTTGTCTGTTGAGTGCTCATTCTTCACATTCATGAAGAATTAGTCACAAGAGTAATGATGTTGATTCACAATCATGAGTCAAGTGGTGACTTAAACTGTGAAGCATTATATCTGAATTATGAGTTTCTAGTTTGGTGATTCACGACTGTGAACCCTCTGTCATAGGCATGAATATGAGTTTTCCATCCATATAACCATAAAAAAAGAAATTTAATACAAATTATATACAAGGGCTCTATTGTTATCAAATGACAACCTTTTCTTATCAACACTCTCAACAATTCATGTGTTTATTATGCTATAACATCAATTAAACACAAAAGAGTACATAACTTCACAACGAACTTTTCTAAACTCATAACTACCATGTCATGCATTTATAACTTCACCATTCATAACTTAACATTTATGTACATATCATATAATTCTGACGTTCTCGTGACATTAATTACCTCATTTAACTCATAATAATCAATAATTAGCATTTAATGGAGCCTCAAAAACTAAGCTTCACTCAAACTTGTTTATCCTATTTGTGGGTTTCACCATCTCTTTTCACATATAACACATATTTATCAACACCTATAAAACATAAATTTAACCTTAAAAACTATAAAGATATAACCTTAATTTTAATTATGAGAAGGGACCTTTTTTTGTTGCTAGTTGTTTTCAATAATCAAAACATATCATTTTATACCCATTATGACAAATTAATTTAATATATATATGAGTTTTTATTGGTTATGGTTCTATGGGTAACTATCATAAACTTTAGTATTAAATAACATTAAATAGCATTAAATGCTATAACATTAAATTATCATTATTATTGTATAATTAATTCGAACAATTAGATTATTGATCTAAGGGTTAAAAAATAGTACCCATAGATATGTAAATAATGTAGTAACTATTAGAATCTTATATATATATATATATATATATAAGTACACATATTTTACATGTACATTTACTATACTGATAATTAAATTCAATCTTGTGAAATATAAAGAGGTAGCAATGCATGAAGTGAAAATATCTATATGCATAAGTGAAAAATAAAAAAAACAATAACAATTTTTCTAGATTACATTAAGCACACATGGCATATATATATATATATATAAACATGATCTTGATAACTTTTTTTTTTTTTTTGCAAAGAGTAGAGTTTAAATGCAAAGTCCACTTCATATTAATTAAAAATACGAGAATAATGAGAAATGAAAATGTGAGTATTAATTGTGAATTAATTAGGAGAAATCAAAAATCTGGATTACATCAGAAAAACACAATTTTTATTCTAGTTCGCCATTTGCAAAATTGAAGTTGGTGTTTCGTAGAATAATTTATGGCAAAAAAATTATAGCGTGTATTATTGTTGAAAATTATTTATTTTGGTGCTCAAATTTGAGAGAAGAAAATTTTTATGTGGACCAAATTGAATGAAATAGAAATTGGAGGATTAAATAGAATTTTTGGAAAATTAAGAATAAAATAATAATTTAATTAGGTTAAGTTAAGCTTGATTAAAATGAATTAAGATTATTGATATTAATCCATGTGCGCCATATGTCGCCATTATATGCTAATTAATTTTTAATCAAAGTATAAAAGGTAAATGGAAGACCATTTTATATCAAAAGAAAATTTTACAACTTTCTTACACTGTTCAAAATATTTTTCTCTCTATTTCATAAGCTTTACCCGAAACCACCCCTTTCCTCCTTCCAATTTAACACCGGCCACCACCGTGGGAGGGAGAATAGAACCTTTTTCAAAGAAGCTTGGATGATGAAGTGAAGGAAAAAATAAATGGAATAAATATCTTAACATTCCCTTTTTTGAGTTGATTTAAAACGTGATGATGAGGATGATCGCCGGGAAGAGGCATTAGGGTGAGAAAGGGGAGGAAGCTGCAAAGTTTCGTGAGGTTGTGAAGGAAATATTTCATTTCTGCTGGCACAAAAGGCACTGTTTGTTAATACCAAACTATATTATAATTTAGATTATAATCTAGTTGGATTAGAAAAATAATTTAATTTGACTAATAATTTATATTTGGTATAATAATAATAATAATAATAATAATAATAATAATAATAATATATTGATTATATTATATTATTTAATATGCATGTATATTACATAATTCGTTCGTAATATATATTTAAATATATTTTATATAATATTTTTGAGTAATATAAACATATCATTTTATATTATTTTATATTTTTCAGCTAGTTTTATCAAATATTTTTAATTGAATCAGTTAAATTTTCAGCCGCTAGATTATCAACTATAACTAGATTATCAGTTTAAAACTAAATTATCAGCTAATTTTACCAAATAGAGCCAAATTGCTATAACCGTTAGCTAGTAGCTTAAAATTGGGAAAAAAACATTTACTGAGAAATTATTTTTCGCAATGTATGGAATAATTGCTGATATTTAAGGCATTTGTGTCCTTATCACTAAAATATAAAGTGACAAGGACCTAAACAAAGATATTTGAATTTGTTTGAGCGATTCATTCATATACGAATAATTAAAATTAATTTTTATTTAATAAAAAACTTTTATAAAATTTTATTTTAACCGATCGTATGTGACTGAAATTACCTTAACATGACTGTTTTCTCAACTTGAAAAGATCTTTATCTTTTTAAATGTGTTAAGTACAATCGTAATTCCTACCTTTAAAAATTACATGATTAAAAATTATGTGACGTTTTCAGAAATTTGTCTTCATATATTACAATAAATTAACAAAAAAAAATGTCTTCATGTTATAAAATAGAAACTTAATTAGAATTACAATATTAGACAATAAGAAACTCTCTTTGCTTTACACTTATCATATGTATGTCATGTCTTCAAATTTTTGTCCAATCGACACATTTTTAAGAATAAAAATCATACTCGCTTTTCATCAATCATATATATATATATATATATATATATATAGGAATTCTCTATCTTTTGGACAAAAATTTGAGAAACTTAGTGAAGTCTACAACAGGCAGCTAGCTGGCTGGACAGAACCAGAAGAAGTTCCGTCGGCATTGCTGCATGAAGCATCAGCTGGTTGATTTTTGCAAGTGAGATGCACATTTTCTAATCGAATCCCAGTACATGGATTCTTTTTACTGCAGTCAAACTTCACTGCTACTTCTGTTGCTGATGTTCCATATATATCTTGGTATTCCACATCGCTAATTTTAACACCAGATGCCTGTTACAAACCCATGCCAAGATAATTTTAGATTTTTTAATTTTTCTCTTAGTAAAGAAAAACAATAATAATGGTTAGCTCATATGGCTATTTATTTATTTATTTAGGTATGGAATGAATACCTGATGAGGGCAATTCTTTTTATGAGGGCAATAATGTTGATCAATAATAATTGGATTTCGGACATCAATCATAAGAGCATGTTGAAAAACAATATCTGCAGCAAATCCAGAGCTAGGCCTTGCCCACGATTTTATTCTCACCCCATTTTCTGTACGAGTAAATTTGACAGTTTTCACCGTCACATTTTGCACACCAGCCTCGTCAAGTTCCTTGCCTAGACTCCCAATACTGCATCAACATTATATCACAATTACCATAACAAGAGTCAAGAAGTTAATATTTATAAAAACACTGAAAAGTATTTGCCTAAATATGATCGCTGATCTTATTTATGTGCCGAACCATTTTAGTATTTTATTATTGATTCGGTCCATAAATAAAGTAATGGATTGGGAAAAACTCTTAAGTACACTTAGTCTATTAGACTAATTCAATTACAAAGTGAAATTGTAACGGCTGGATTCCGCCACAGCATCGGCCCTACCCGAAGTCCACAGGTCTGAGTCCACCCGCCATCTCACTGAGACCAACGGGCTGCCAGGGTCCATGGTCCAATACTTTCAACCCATCTCCTCCTTAAATGAGGCAGGTTGTTGGAGGCAAGGATCGAACCATCAACCTCCCTTTAGCTTCAGTAAGAGACTACCAATTGTTTATGTAACGGCTGGACTCCGCCACAGCATCGGCCCTACCCGAAGTCCACAGGCTTGAGCCCACCCGCCGTCTCACTGAGACCAACGGGCTGTCGGAGTCCATGGCCCAATACCTCCAACTCATCTCTTCTTTAAATGAGGCAGGTTGTTGAAGGCAAGAGTCGAACCCTTGACCTCCCTTTAGTCTCTGTAAGCCCAGCCGTTACAGAAATTTATATAGATTTATTAATTGTTGTATTCAAATCAATAAATATAAATAAAATAATTAAATATATATCACTGTATAATTAAATTAGTTTACATATAAGATAGTAGACTGAATCTACCTTATAATTTTTAATTAAATTGGGTCTAAACAAAAATCCCTACATTCATATATTTTCACCTGATGCCATGGCCAGGTCCACATGCAATATTTTCAATCCAGAGATGAGAGGTACCAGGGCCTATTGATATACAGTCATCACCAGTTGCAATTTGAGAGTTGAAAATAGAAACGCAACTTGACAATTGGACATGAATGCCGTCGGTGTTGGGGCTCTGTGCAGATGCAAAGACTTTGATGGCCTCCATTTGTACATATTGGCAGCCATGAATTACTATATGAAATAGCTGGCTGTTAATTGAGGTTAGTCCCCTGATTGCAATATTATTTGAATTGCTGAAGCGTAATGACTGCATTTATAAACCATTGAAATGTATTAATATTAAACCATTCACAAGCGTAATAAATCATAGGCATGTGGGTCCAAATAGTATGTTCACGTCCAAAGATGAAAATGTGCATTGATCAGAGGGACATTGAAATGTGGGCGGGTCTCATCAGAACATGTTCATACCAATTTTCTACCTAGAAATGAACAAATAGCTAAAACATGAGTTCATATGAGAAAAAATAAAAAAATTAAGATTCAAATTACTTAAATAACAATATATATAATTTTAGTTAAGAAAGCACCCCAAATTTTTTTTTTGTTTAATTTTCCTCTTATTTTTCCTTATAAAGAAAAGAAACAGAAATTATGTATTACCGTGGTGCCACTAGGGCAATTCTTGAAATTGGCCTTACAATTCCACAAGCTAGTCCCTTGTCCATCAAGCACCCCACCAAAAACCGAAACTCCATCAACATTTTCAAACAAAAGCCAGTCTTGTGCGTGCCTAGTGACTCTGTAGTCCGATGGAGCTACAAGTGTGCCTTCAATATGTACTAGAATTGCACTATTCTCGCATTTTCCTCGAAACACTACATTGCGAAGCAAAAACCTCCCCGGTGGAACGTGCATGGTGGCTGGATTTATGGAGCTACAGGCTTGTTTCCAAGCAGCAAGAAAGGCCTCGGTGGAGTCAGTTAGGCCATCAGGCTTGGCCCCTAAACTTATGACATTGTGACTTATCATTTTAGTTGCTATAGAGGATGAGGTAAAGAAAATAAATATAAATGCAATTATAGCCAGTGGAGTATTCATATTGTTTTTGAGAATAGATTAACGAAAAGAGAATTGAAGAGATGAATTAAATAGAGTAGTGTAGTGGTGGGTTGAATTGATTTTGGGAGCTGAATTTATAGATTTGGAGTGCAATCTAAGGAATTAATTAGTTGAATTATCAAATTAAAAAGCTAAATCAGTTGGTCCTGAGTTTGAGGGAAATTTTTGCTTTTGATAAGTTTAGTTTTATCTTTAGGGTTATTTGCAACTTGGAGATAGCTAGCTTCCTTTTATGAATGGCACTTTGCGTTTAAGGTATAATATTGTTGCCACAGCCATTAGCCAACACAGGATTTCGTTTTTTTTCTTCAGCCGTTACTTTTTATTCCTTTTTCAATGATTTAATTAAGCTGTTTGTCCAAAAAAAACTTATTCTGCATCCTTTTACACTGCTTATTCAAAATGCCAAATTAAAAAAAAAATTAATGAATATGTCATATCATATACATGAAATTGAAAATCTTAACACTTAAATAAATAAGAACTAGAAGAATATAATTATGGGTATGATTAACAATAACAATAAAATCATGAAATGATGGTTCAAACTTCAGAAATTAACCGTAGTTATTGAAATTACAAACTACATTTTTTTAACACACACACACACACAGATGTTAATATATATGAATCTGATGGATGTAACTTTTAAGAATAAATCCAGCACAAAAGATAGCCTTTTCATCACTGCACCAATTACGAAAAATGTGATTACAAGCACAAATTAACAATCAACACATTCACTTACAGTTAAATGTGCCTATGTTTACAGATCAAAAACAACTAGAGTTTTCACATGGTCTATAAATTCTTTTATGGATTAAGATAGTTATTGAATATTATTTTGTATATATACAAAATAATATGGCCGGCTATAACCTTCAGATTAAAGATAGATCAAAACCCACTAATTAGTTTGCAAGCCAGTATAAAATAAAATGAAATAAATTGAATATCTTTTGGAATTATTTTCAAGTTTAAGGGATATGCATGAGAGTATAGAATTATTTACTTATTTTTTTATTTTATTTTTGGTAGTATTCATTTATCAATTTATTCACTTTCTTTTTCTTTACAAATAAAATTTTTATGTTTTAAAATAATGAGTAAAATCAGGGTGGAACAAGAAACTGGTAATGAAACCGATTCAACCGGCATCAGTCCACTTTTAAGAACATTCCTTATAATTAAAATTCACTTTTGGCCCGTGTTTCATGCACATTATCATATTATCTTTTTTCCATTTCCTTTTTCTGTTTTTGAGTTTGGGATTCCTTTGAAATATTTCCTATACCTCTGAAAATGTCCAACTTACCTATGTAAAGTTTTTTATTTATTTTTTCTTAATTGTTTTTCTTCTCTCTTCCAAGTTCTGTTCCAGTGGGCTTAACCAACTTTAACTAACTGTCATCATATATATATATATATATAATCTCTTCCAAAAACACAATTTATAATTGTATTAAAACTAACTTCATATTGACTGAAGAAATGTATTGATGTACCTATGTTTGTGCCAGTTAAGCTGAGATGCTGAATTGATCATCTCCCGTTCATATTCTAGCAAGTTCAAGCAAAGCACAGTTCAACCTTAGCTTCTTGTTTCAGAGTTCACGTTAGTTAGTGTAATGTATTTATTCGATGTGGAGCGTTTTGATAAGTTGTAGGTATTAGTCATACAGTGCGTACATTGTAGGATAAGTTGAGTAGACTTTGGGTGAGAATTTTAGTTAGAGTTAGTTATTTTTTTCCTTCTTTTTAGATGCTTTCACTGTGTATATAAACAAAGTTTTGTATTTTCAGCAATATGAATGAAATATTTTTCATCTTCCATTGATTTAATTTTTGCATTCGATTATTAATTTAAGTTATTTTGAAATAAAGTTAAATTTATAATTATTAAGTCCAATTGTTCATAATTATATATATATATATATATATATATATAATGATCCTAATTAATTATACAATAATTATGATAATTTAATATTATTTAATAATAAAGTTTATAATGGTTATCCATGGAACCGTAAGCATTAAAAACTTATATATATATATATATATATATATATATATATATATATATATATATTCATGAGTATTATTTTTTCAACCGTTAAATAAAAAATCTAAATGTTCTAATTAGTTCTACAATAATTATGATAATTTAAATATAATACTTAACACTAAGGTTTATACCGTAACCATTTAAAATTCATATATATATATATATATATATATATATATATATATAAAGCTTAGTTTATTTAATTATTTTTCATCTATTGGTTTTTTTTATTTTTATTTTTTGCTATTTTGTTCTGTAAATTTGATGAGGTTTTGGTTCTGTCAGTATCTTCTCTTTTTTGAGGAGTTGATGCTTTTTTGTTTTTTCTTTCAAGACTTCTCTCAACAAAATAGCTAACGGTTATTGTTTTCTTGTTTTTAAAGATAGCTAAGATCGACTTTATGTAGTTGTAATGATGGAAGTCAATAAAGATCCATAAAATGCTAAAAGGACTCAATAAGCCTAATTTAGCTTTGTCTTTCTTTACTCTCGCCTTTGGGGAAACTAAATCTGAAGCTCACATGTTATCTTCGCTCGACTTTTAGATAATAATTCTGCCCGTTCCCTTCTTCATTGGCATCTCTATTGTTGTGGTATTTGGATTTATGTTATCGGTTAGGAATAAATTCCATAAACCAGAAATCTTATTCCAGATTCACCAAAAACATAAAAGTAAGCATGCAAAAGCGCACCTGGATTCATTAACAAGGGCAGATTTACATGGGAATAGTGGGAGCATTTGCCCTCATTGGCCAATTCAAATTTAGAACAGACTATATATTATATATATTTATTGCTCTCGTACTCAAATTTATATTTACCCCACATATTTAATATATTAAATATTTTCTTCAATGAACTAATTAATGTGCAATTAATAATTAACATAATTAATTAAATTTATATATTAATATAAAACTTAAAATTAAGTTTATATAATTAATTATATAATTTTTACTATGTGCCTTATATAATTTGTCATATTTATTAATTTAGGTTCTGCATTGCACATGTTACAAAATTGATGCGTTTGACCGACCAGAGTCTAAATTCATATTTGCTTAGTACTAATCAAAATAATAGTTAATAAATATGAAATATGCCTAATAAAATATTTAGAAAGCTTTAAAAAATTGATTTAAGGTAAATGATTAAATTGCAAAATTTGATAAATTGTTTGGTCAATTTATAATTTACCGTGGAGGACTAAATGAGACCATTAGCATTTTAATATGATCATGGGACATTTATTTGTGAGTTGGCCGACCACCTTAATGTGTTAATTAGCCTAAATATCGAGCTTTTGGAGGTCAAAATGGTGGGACCCATGTTTGAATTTGGTTTCTTTTTTTTCTTTCCTTTTTTTCTTCTTCCTTATCACCTCTTTAATTTCATTTTCTGCACTTAAAAATCAGTCCCACACCACCCTCACCTCCACCATAGCCAAAGCTTCAATCTAGAAAGAGAAAGAGAGGAAGTGGAGGGAAAAGAACAAGGTAAAGCTATTTTCATGCTCAACAAGTCTTAAGGAAGCTAGAGGAACCTAGAAAGAAGGAAGAAAAAACAAGAGAAAAGGAGAGAGAAAAATTTCAAGTGTTGATTAAGAAGAGAAATAAGTATAGGTAAAAAGCTTTCATTATCCTCTTTAACTTTCATTAAAGGAAATTATGGTTTTGAGCTCATTTAGAGCTTGTTTAAGTAGAGTGAGAGTTTAGGGTTTAATGAGAAAGAGTTTAGGGTTTTGAAAGTTGAGGATAGAACAAGTTTTAATGATGGTTTTATGATGTTGTAGGAGTTCCTAGTGACAAGAATCAAGCTCAAGGAAACAAAGGAAAAGAGAAAGCTACCTAGAGTAAGAGAATGAGAAAAGATTAAAGTTTGTGTATAATTTAAGGCAATAACCTATAATGTTCTTATAAATGACATGATATACATGTATAAAAATATTAGTTAATGAATAAGTTGCATTGATTATGATTTATGGAATGAAACCATAGGTTTAGATATAAGAAAATGATATTTCATGATACGTGATGCAACTAATTCATATTAGAGAATTGAATGTTGATTAAAAGAATTTATATGAATTAAAATATGATAAGTTAAGTAAAGGAGTTTAGAAATGCATAATAGGGTATTAGTATGATTTTAGGAAGCTTGAAATGGGAAAGAAATATGAATATGCAGATTTCCAGTTGAAGTCACATACATGATGATCTGGTCACGGGCATGAATTTGACTTGGAAATGGGACAGAAGCATTCACGGTTTAAGTCATGATTTATACCATAGGTGTGAAGCTATTCATGACATGAACATATTGGCCACAGATATGAAACTAGTTGTTCATGGGCGTGAATAAAAGATATCATAATTCTGAATGCTTTATTTCCATTAAATGTATTGTTGATATGCAATGAAGTGATCCGGTTAGAAAAGATCAAGAGATATTAGATGCTCAATGATATGAATGTTTATGTGTTTAAACAAGGATGAATGAGATGTTGCTTGATATATTATGTGATTTGAATAATCATGAATGAAAAGAAAAGATATGTAATTAAATTTTTGAAATGGATATGCCTATTACTCTAATCAATGACTAGAAATATGATAGATGACATGTCATTATGGGGGCGAATGGTACCGTAAAATATGAGATGTATTCCTCAGTCAATGTGGCTTTAGCTCTACGAGCGTTATTGGCTTGAGATGCTTGGTTGAGCATATATAAATTGAGGACAAAGTGGGTTTAGCTCTAGGAGCACCTTTGGTCTAGTAATTCATATATAGTGATATATTACTTAATCAATGAGGTTTTAGCTCTGAGAGCGTCATTAATTTTAGAAACTTGAATGAGCTAGATAGTGGACATGGTGACTTTAGCTCTAAGAGCACCCCTGATCTATAACTTGTATTTTGTTAGTCCAGTTTAGAGTGATATGGGCAAACTACTAGAGTTTAAGTTAAAAGATAATATATGGTATGATAAAAATAATGTAATATACTAAAGAAATGAATTGTATAATTTATGATTGAAGATAAATTGTGTATTTTATATATAATAATAATAATAATAATAATAATAATGCTCATAATTATTAGGAAATAGAGTTATGAGGAATGGAATTGCATGAAAATATGTTTGTGCATAAAATAATATATGTTAATGCTTGTTGCATGACATAATATATTGTCTTAATTATATACACCACTAAGCATATATCTTAGCATGGGAGTTTATCTCGCGCAGATATAGCAACGTAGCCAAAGTTTGTTGAAAAAACTAGCAGTGATCTTAGTCAAATAAAGCAGCTGATCTTGAAACCATGGGTTCAAATCTTTTGAACTTTTGTATTTCATATTATATAATTCTAGATTTGTAAAATTAACTTTATATTTTGTAAAACTATATTATGTAAATAAATTGTACAATATTTTCTCTTATATCTCTTAAGCAAAGAAAAAAATATATGTGCATTGTGTTTTAATATTTATCAAGTAGCGATTTGAAGAAGTTGGCATAGTGCTCCCTTATCCGGGCATCTGCTACTGGGATGAAGGGGTGTTATAGTTTTTGGTATTAGAGCCCGGTTTAAGATATTTTGGGTTTTCCAAAAAGCAATTTTTAAAATATTTTTGATACTTATGCACCACATTTGAATTTATGGGTTGTTGCTTAGTTATTAGGATCGTTATTGTATGATATAGGTAGGTCATGGCTTTGGGATCATGACAGATGGTGGTTGAAGAGGTCCAAAATAATGAGCCTTTAGAAGCAAGGGCTACATCAAGACCAAGTCATCGTTGAGCTATTTCATTGAGTTCTGGTGCCAACCTATCACGTGAATAGTCTATCACTGGTTCGAGACAGATAGATCTTTTGAGAAACATGATAGATCTACTACAAAAAAGCATCATATCCAGCTGCATATGGGTTACAACTTGAAAGACTGAAAAAGTTAGAGGCACTTGATTTATATGATAAATCGAAAGATGACCATTATGTGGCAGATTTTTAGTTAGAACGTATAGAGAGTCTTTGATCAACTTCATTGCACAGATTAATAGAAATATGAGTATACAGTGTCCTTGTTGCAAGATCATGCATATGATTGGTGGCAGTCAGAGTTATATAGCACAGAGGCACCCGATCCCATGACTTGGGAATTCTTTTTAGAAAAATTCAAGGATCAATATATTCCCTTATTTACACATATGACAAGAAGAGGGAGTTTCTGACCCTAAAGCAGGGGGATATGTCAGTGATAGAGTATGGAAGAGAATTCACACATCTATGTAAGTATGTCGAGGGTATTATATCTAAAGAGGCTAACAAGGGTTGAAGATTTGAAGATGGGTTGAAGGATTTGATCAAGTTACAGGTTCCAGGCATACACTTGATGAGCTTCCCCAGTTTACTGGTATTTATTGAAACAATTGAGAGGGTTTTGGCAGCACAACATCCAACATAAATGAGTGGGGTTAGTAGACCCATAACACAATCAAGTGGAGGACAGCCGAGTGGCAAGAGAAAAAGATCCTTCGGTGATCGATTTCAGGCTGGGAGCTCTAGTAGACCTAATTCTTATAAGAAGGGACAACCCGTGATATTTATTTCATCAACTGCCAATTCATCGACACAAGCATCCCGCAGATCTACCCCTCTATTAACGTGTCAGCATTGTGGTTGTCCTCACCCAGGAGAGTGTTGATTGATGATGGGAGCATGTTTGAGATGCAGCTCTAAGGACCATCTGAGAAGAGATTATTCGTTGTTATACAAATATAGACTTTAATTCAATACAGAGGTCAAGGTCGAGGACAAGACAGGGGAGGTCGAGCAAGGCCTTCCCATTATAGATCATAGACTGTTGAGAGGCAGAAGGAGGTAGAGCTGCTCCAGCAAGAGCTTATGCCATGCAAGGCCAGAGAAGTTGGATGCACCTGACGTCATAGTGAGTAAATTACTTTTCTTGGGCTCTTATATGCATGCACTGATAGATCTAGGGTCGACATATTCATACATATATGCACCACCACCAGGTCGAAAGGGTTTAGAACTTGAGGCGCTAAAATATGAGATTCTTGTGACTAACCCATTAGGGAACAATGTGCAGGTTAGTAAAGTCTTTCAAGGTTGCTCAGTCAAAATTCAAGACATGCAATTTCCAGCTAATTTGATAGAGCTACCATTCTATGAGTTCAATGTGAACTTAGGAATGGATTGGCTAGCTTGTCATGGATTAATAGTAGATTATGGAAGAATGTAGATGAGGATTAGAGTCCCAAATTTGGAGGAAGCGATAGTGGTGATGGGTGAGAATATAAAATATTTAGATAATGTGATATCAGTGCTAAAAGCTTAGAAACTCATCAATAAGGGATGTGAAGCCTACTTGTCGTATGTGAGTGATACAAGAAAGAATAGTCCTAAGTTGGCTAAAATCCCTACTATTAGTGAGTTTCTAGATGTGTTTCTTAAGGAGTTGCCAGGGTTACCACTTGACTGAGAGATAGAGTTTGATATCGAGTTAATATCTGGCACCGCTTATATATATATATATATATATATATATTAAACCATATAGGATGGCACCTGCAGAGTTGAAAGAGTTAAAAGTGCAATTGCAAGAACTGCTTGATAAGGGTTTCATACGACCCAGTGTATCACTATAGGGCGCTCTGACGTTGTTTGTAAAGAAGAAAGATGGCAGCTTACTATTATGCATCGATTACTGACACTTAACAGGGTGACTATTAAGAATAAATACTCATTGCCTAGAATTGATGACCTTTTTGATTAGTTGCAAGGGGAAGGTGTATTCTCAAAGATAAATCTTCGATCAGGATATTATCAGCTAAAGATTAAGGAGTCAAATGTACCGAAGATGACAATTAGAACTCGTTATGGTCATTATGAGTTTTTAGTAATACCCTTTGGATTGACGATTGCATTAGCGACTTTTATAAACCTGATGAGCCGAGTGTTCAAGCCATATCTTGATCAATTTGCAGTGGTGTTCATCGATGATATTCTAGAGACATAGAAGAGCATGATCAACATCTTAGGATGGTGTTGCAAATGTTAAGGGAAAAGTAGTTATATGCCAAATTATCAAATATGAGTTTTGGCTAGAAGCAGTCAGTTTTCTCCGTCATGTGGTATTAACAGAAGGCATTTGAGTTGACCCTAGTAAGATTGAGGTTATTCTAAATTGGAAACGACCTCAGAATGTGATTGAAGGAATATGAATATGCAGATTTCCAGTTGAAGTCACAAACATGATGATCTGGTCACGAGTGTGAATTTAGCCTGGAAATGAGGCATAAAAGTTTACGGTTTGAGTCATGATTTAGACCATAGGCGTGAACCTATTCACAGATGTAAACATGTCAGCCACAACTATGAAACTAGTTGTTCACGAATGTGAATAAAAGAGATCACAAATGTGAATGCTTTGTTTCCATTAAATATATTATTATTATGCAATAAAGTGATTCAGTTAGAAAAGATCAAAAGATATTATATGCTCAATGATATGAATGTTTAGGTGTTTAAACAAGGATGAATGAGATGTTTCTTGATATATTATGTGATTTGAATAATCATGAATGAGAAAAAAAGATATGTAATTAAAATTTTGAAACGGATATGCCCATTACTCTAATCAATGACTAGAAATATGATAGATCACATGTCATTATGGGGGCGAACGATATCATAAAATATGAGATGTATTCCTCAGTCAATGTGGATTTAGTTCTAGGAGTGTCATTGGCTTGAGATGCTCGGTTGAGCATATACAAATTGAGGAAAATGTGGCTTTAGCTCTAGAAGCACTTTTGATCTGGTAATTCATATATAATGATATATTACTCAATCAATGAGACTTTAGCTCAAGAAGCGTCATTGATTTGAAAACCTTCGATGAACCAAATAGGGGATAGAGTGGTTTTATCTTTTGAAGAGCCCTTGATCCATAACCCGTATCCAGTTAATCTAGTTTAGAGTGATATGGACGAACCACTAGAGTTTAAGTTAAAAGATAATGTACATTATGATAAAAATTATGTAGTATACTAAAGAAAGGAATTGTATAATTTATGATTGAAGATAAACTGTGTATAACTTTGTATGTATGTATGTATGTATGTATGTATATATATATATATATATATATATATATATATATATATATATATATATATATATATAATGCTCATAATTAGTAGGAAATAGAGTTATGAGGAATGGAATTGCATCAAAAGATGTTTGTACATAAAATAACATATGTTAATATTTACTGCATTACATAGTATATTGCCTTAATTATATGCACCACTAAGCATATAGTTTAGCCTGAAAGTTTATCTCATGTAGAAATAGCAAGGTAGCCAAAGTTTGTTGAAAAAGCTAGCGGTGATCTTAGTCAAGTAAAGCAGCTGATCTTGAAATCGTGGGTCACAATCTTTTGAACTTTTTATTTCATATTACATACTTTTGGCTTTGTAAAATTAAATGTATAGTTTTGTAATACTATATTATATAAATAAATTGTACAATATTGTCTCTTATATCTCTTAGGTGAAGAAAAAAAATATATGCGCACTGTGTTTCAATATTTATCAAATTCGGGCATGTGCTGTTGGGATGAGGGGGTGTTACATAATTCCTAACAATTATATGTTATTTCTATATTCCTTAATAGAATTGTTGACAAACATATAATTTTTGTTATTTTCTTTCATATAATTTCTAGCAATTATATAATTTTTACTATATTACTCATATAACTGCTGACAGTTATATGTTATTTTTATGTTATTTTATATAATTATTGGCAATTGTATAGTTTTTGTTATATTATTCTATGTAATTGCTAGTACCTATATGTCATATTTCATATATAATCATATAATTGCTAGAAATTAAATGATTTTTAATATATTCCTCATATAATTATTGGCAGTTATTTGTTATTTCTCATGTATTATCATATAATTATTAACATTTCAATTGTTAGTAATGAATATAAATGAGATCACAATTTGGTTCATAGTTATGAAAGGGTGATCACGACCGTGAAACCGTTGGTGATTTAGAGGTTGAATCATGATGTTATTCATAGATAAACTATTCGTGAAGATTATTCACGGCCATGAAAATGAGTTAACGGGCATGAAACTGTAAAATTGCATTTTCTTATATTTTTACACGTGAATCAAGGTTGATTCATTTTGAGCTGGTATACCTCTATCATATGGTTATAACATGATATGAGAATCCATGTTATAGTTATGATTGATGAGAATAATGGAATGTGGATTAATATGCGATATGGAATAGTAAGTGTGTGATAAACGGTTAAGTCTGATACTCTGACTAGGACTTGAGCTTGGATAGATGATATGCCATTGAGGGAAGACCGGTACTAGATGACCTACGTTGGCCACATTCGATATTCTTTGAATATCCAGGGTTAAACTAGGTGTGCTTCCCTCAGTGATTGATATGTGCACACTTTGTTTCCTCAGATAGTTGTTATGGAAAGCTCAGAAGATGTCCTGAGGGCTTGGGTGAGGGTTGTAGATTTTTTGTATCCAATTTAGTCTATTTATGCATAAAACAGGTAACAGATTGATTTAAATAATTTACTAAGTGTGATATACATTTGTATGATTAACATGAGATGTTTTGATATTCCATGTTTAGTGTGTGATATTATATAGAAGATTATTATGGTATATGATGTAAAATTTGAGATAATGCATGTGTGGACTTGTGTTTAGTCGTATGGTAAGTTGTTAAGAATATAATGCATGTTGTATATGTCATGTGTTATGCTTTGCATATTATTATGTACCATTAAGCATTAGTTTGCTTAGCATTTGGGCTTCCCATGTATAGGTTTGGAGCTTAGGGGAGGAGTTACAGAGGGAACACCCAAATATCAAAGTTAAGGAAACATACTCTAGGTGGGTGATACAACCATTGTACTTTTGATTTTTGTTAGGTTTGGGTAGTTATAAATTTACATGCTTTTATTTTCAGAGACGTGTAGTTTTATAACTCATTTTTTTATATAACCTTTAGGGCTTATGGATGCCCGTTGATTATTGTCTTTAAACTTTTATTGTATTAAGTCTTTTAGTAATGTTTTATGTTTTTAATAAGTCATCATGGTCATGGTGCATCAAGGTTTTAAAGGTTTGGCATTTTAAATCATTTCCATTGTAATATTGTTTGATATAATTAAGTTTATTCTTAATTATATTGAAGGGTATTACATTTAGTGGTATAAGAGCTTAGATTTAGGTAGTTCTAAACCTAGGTGGGAAAGGTTGTATCGTGTGTTCTAGTGTCATTCTTTGTGACTCTGATATGGGCTATTCTCTGTTAATATGTAGATTAGAAAGTAGGTGTGGAGATCGAACAGTATGATGTGGCTACGAGTAACATTCCACCTAATATAGGGGCTCAAATAAGTAGAGCCAGACTAGTTTTCACAGGTCCGATGTTGGCCCTCCTTCACAGAAGTCGATGGCTAGTCAAGCGGATTAGGCTTAAGATCCTCTGATGCCAAATATAGCTAATATTTGCATCATTTGGTACAAGCTATTTTACCACCTCTACTGCCACCTCCACCTCTTCCTCCCCCTCATTCACCATCGAGGCCTAGGATTCAGATTAACAGACTAAGGAGCCATGGACTTTACAGGTAAGATTGAGGATGACCCAACAACTGCAGACTTTTGGTTAGAGAAGACCGAGAAGATCTTCAAGGAGATGGATTGTGCTAAGGAGCATAAGGTTAGGTATGTTATACCACTCCTTCAAAAGCATGCCTACAATTTGTGGAACTAAATTTTACACAAACTTCAGATTCTAGAGCCACTTACCTGGGATTTCTTCACAACTGAGTTCAAGAAACAGTATGTGCAAAGGGCGCATACAGATGAGAAAAAATGAGAGTTTATGAACTTACAGTAAGGGAACATAACCATGATAGTGTACGAGAGAGAGTTTATCCGGTTGAGCAAGTATGCAATCAATATTATCGGGGAAGAGACGGACAAATGTCACCGATTTGAGGGTATTTTGAAAGATGAGATTAGGTTCTACGTGATTTCATAATAGCTTGAGGACTTCACAAAGTTGGTATTTGCTGTTATTACTAAAGAAAAAGGATAAAACTGAAGATATCATAAGAGTCATTAATGAGGGACTTTAGGGGACCATCTTTTAGTGTTGCTTAGACATCAAGCAAGAAGGCTCGCACTAGTTCTGGGTACTTCCAGTCTAGAGGGTAGGGTCAGAGCAGGAGTCAGTTAGGGTATACCAGACAAGCACCATCATCAGGAATTGTTTCTACAATTGCTAGTAGTTAGACAGACATGAAGAGAGGCAACATTAGAGTGTGTATTATGTGGTCAAAACCATAGAGGAGAGTGTTGGGGACCTTCGGGGGCTTGTTATAGGTGTAGGTCTCATGCCCACTATTAGACAGATTGTATGTTACAGACGGTTGAGACACCCACTTAAACTCAAAGTTCAGTGTTGACTCAGGCCAGGGGATATGGATAGACCCATTATAGCAAAGGTGGATCTAGACAAGCTGTGTCAAAGACGGTGAACAGACTAAGATTTAGTAGAGCATCAGCGAGGGCCTATCCTATGAAGGCCAGAAAAGATCCAAGTGCTTCGGACGTGGTTGTTGGTAAATTTCTTCTCTTTGACTCAGTTTTGATTGCTTTGATAGGCTTGGGTTCTATGCACTCCGATATATGTATCCACATAGTTGAGTGATATAACATATTAGTTGGGAGACTAGATTATAAGATAAAAGTGACTAGCCATTTGGGGTATAGTATAGTAGCGAACCGAGTGTATAAAAAGTATCTCATTGTAATCTAAGAGAAAGAGTTTCCAACAAATTTAATTGAACAACCCTTCTATGAGTATAACACTATACCATTTAAAATTCATATATATATATATATATATATATATATATATATATATATATATATATATATATATATATATAAAGCTTAGTTTATTTAATTATTTTTCATCTATTGGTTTTTTTTATTTTTATTTTTTGCTATTTTGTTCTGTAAATTTGATGAGGTTTTGGTTATGTCAGTATCTTCTCTTTTTTGAGGAGTTGATGCTTTTTTGTTTTTTCTTTCAAGACTTCTCTCAACAAAATAGCTAACGGTTATTGTTTTCTTGTTTTAAAAGATAGCTAAGATCGACTTTATGTAGTTGTAATGATGGAAGTCAATAAAGATCCATAAAATGCTAAAAGGACTCAATAAGCCTAATTTAGCTTTGTCTTTCTTTACTCTCGCCTTTGGGGAAACTAAATCTGAAGCTCACATGTTATCTTCGCTCGACTTTTAGATAATAATTCTGCCCGTTCCCTTCTTCATTGGCATCTCTATTGTTGTGGTATTTGGATTTATGTTATCGGTTAGGAATAAATTCCATAAACCAGAAATCTTATTCCAGATTCACCAAAAACATAAAAGTAAACATGCAAAAGCACACCTGGATTCATTAACAAGGGCAGATTTACATAGGAATAGTGGGAGCATTTGCCCTCATTGGCCAATTCAAATTTAGAAGAGACTATATATTATATATATTTCTTGCTCTCGTACTCAAATTTATATTTACCCCACATATTTAATGTATTAAATATTTTCTTCAATGAACTAATTAATGTGCAATTAATAATTAACATAATTAATTAAATTTATATATTAATATAAAACATAAAATTAAGTTTATATAATTAATTATATAATTTTTACTATGTGCCTTATATAATTTGTCATATTTGTTAATTTAGGTTCCGCATTGCACATGTTACAAAATTAATGAATTTGACCGACCAGAGTCTAAATTCATATTTTGCTTGGAATTAATCAAAATAATAGTTAATAAATATGAAATATGCCTAATAAAATAATTAGAAAGCTTTAAAAAATTGATTTAAGGTAAATGATTAAATTGCAAAATTTGACAAATTTTTTGGTCAATTTCTAATTTACCGTAAATTGGAGGACTAAATGAGACCATTAGCATTTTAATATGATTATGGGACATTTATTTGTGAGTTGGCCGACCACCTTAATGTGTTAATTAGCCTAAATATCGAGCTTTTTGAGGTCAAAATGGTGGGACCCATGTTTGAATTTGGTTTCTTTTTTTTTTCTTTCCTTTTTTTCTTCTTCCTTATCACCTCTTTAATTTCATTTTTTGCACTTAAAAATCAGTCCCTTACCACCCTCACCTCCACCATAGCCAAAGCTTCAATCTAGAAAGAGAAAGAGAGGAAGTGGAGGGAAAAGAACAAGGTAAAGCTATTTTCATGCTCAACAAGAAGCTAGAGGAAGCTAGAAATGAGGAAGAAAAAGCAAGAGAAAATGAGAGAGAAAAATTTCAAGTGTTGATTAAGAAGAGAAATAAGTATAGGTAAAAAGCTTTCATTCTCCTCTTTAACTTTCATTGAATGAAATTATTGTTTTGAGCTCATTTAGAGCTTGTTTAAGTAGAGTGAGAGTTTAGGGTTTAATGAGAAAGAGTTTAGGGTTTTGAAAGTTGAGGATAAAACAAGTTTTAATGATGGTTTTATGATGTTGTAGGAGTTTCTAGTGACAAGAATCAAGCTCAAAGAAACAAAGGAAAAGAGAAAGCTACCTAGAGTAAGAGAATGAGAAAAGATTAAAGTTTGTGTATAATTTAAGGCAATAACCTATAATTTTCTTGTAAATTACATGATATACATGTATAAAATATTAGTTAATCAATAAGTTGCATTGATTATAATTTATGGAATGAAACCATAGGTTTAGATATAAGAAAATGATATTTCATGATACGTGATACAACTAATTCATATTAGAGAATTGAATGTTGATTAAAAGAATTTATATGAATTAAAATATGATAAGTTAAGTAAAGGAGTTTAGAAATGCATAATAGGGTATTAGTATGATTTTAGGAAGCTTGAAATGGGAAAGAAATATGAATATGCAGATTTCCAGTTGAAGTCACATACATGATGATCTGGTCACGGGCATGAATTTGACTTGGAAATGGGACAGAAGCATTCACGGTTTAAGTCATGATTTAGACCATAGGTGTGAAGCTATTCATGACATGAACATATTGGCCACAGATATGAAACTAGTTGTTCATGGGCGTGAATAAAAGATATCATAATTCTGAATACTTTATTTCCATTAAATGTACTATTGATATGCAATGAAGTGATCCGGTTAGAAAAGATCAAGAGATATTAGATGCTCAATGATATGAATGTTTATGTGTTTAAACAAGGATGAATGAGATGTTGCTTGATATATTATGTGATTTGAATAATCATGAACGAAAAGAAAAGATATGTAATTAAATTTTTGAAATGGATATGCTTATTACTCTAATCAATGACTAGAAATAGGATATATGACATGTCATTATGGGGGCGAATGGTACCGTAAAATATGAGATGTATTCCTCAGTCAATGTGGCTTTAGCTCTAGGAGCGTTATTGGCTTGAGATGCTTGGTTGAGCATATATAAATTGAGGACAAAGTGGGTTTAGCTCTAGGAGCACATTTGGTCCAGTAATTCATATATAGTGATATATTACTTAATCAATGAGGTTTTAGCTCTGGGAGCATCATTAATTTTAAAAACTTGAATGAGCTAGATAGTGGACATGGTGACTTTAGCTCTAAGAGCACCCCTGATCTATAACTTGTATTTTGTTAGTCCAGTTTAGAGTGATATGGGCGAACCACTAGAGTTTAAGTTAAAAGATAATATATGGTATGATAAAAATAATGTAATATACTAAAGAAATGAATTGTATAATTTATGATTGAAGATAAATTGTGTATTATATATATATATATATATATATATATATATATAATGCTCATAATTATTAGGAAATAGAGTTATGAGGAATGGAATTGCATGAAGATATGTTTGTGCATAAAATAATATATGTTAATGCTTATTGCATGACATAATATATTGCCTTAATTATATACACCACTAAGCATTTATCTCAGCATGAGAGTTTATCTCGCCCAGATATAGCAACATAGCCAAAGTTTGTTGAAAAAACTAGCAGTGATCTTAGTCAAGTAAAGCAGCTGATCTTGAAACTGTGGGTTCCAATCTTTTGAACTTTTGTATTTCATATTATATAATTCTAGATTTGTAAAATTAACTTTATATTTTGTAATACTATATTATGTAAATAAATTGTACAATATTTTCTCTTATATCTCTTAAGCGAAGAAAAAAATATATGTGCATTGTGTTTTAATATTTATCAAGTAACGATTTGAAGAAGTTGGCATAGTGCTCCCTTATCCGGGCATCTGCTACTGGGATGAAGGGGTGTTATAGTTTTTAGTATTAGAGCCCGGTTTGGGATATTTTGGGTTTTCCAAAAAGCAATTTTTAAAATATTTTTGATACTTATGCACCACATTTGAATTTATGGGTTGTTGCTTAGTTATTAGGATCGTTATTGTATGATATAGGTAGGTCATGGCTTTGGGATCATGACAGATGGTGGTTGAAGAGGTCCAAAATAATGAGCCTTTAGAAGCAAGGGCTACATCAAGACCAAGTCATCGTTGAGCTATTTCATTGAGTTCTGGTGCCAACCTATCACGTGAATAGTCTATCACTGGTTCGAGACAGATAGATCTTTTGAGAAACATGATAGATCTACTACAAAAAAGCATCATATCCAGCTGCATATGGGTTACAACTTGAAAGACTGAAAAAGTTAGAGGCACTTGATTTATATGATAAATCGAAAGATGACCATTATGTGGCAGATTTTTAGTTAGAACGTATAGAGAGTCTTTGATCAACTTCATTGCACAGATTAATAGAAATATGAGTATACAGTGTCCTTGTTGCAAGATCATGCATATGATTGGTGGCAGTCAGAGTTATATAGCACAGAGGCACCCGATCCCATGACTTGGGAATTCTTTTTAGAAAAATTCAAGGATCAATATATTCCCTTATTTACACATATGACAAGAAGAGGGAGTTTCTGACCCTAAAGCAGGGGGATATGTCAGTGATAGAGTATGGAAGAGAATTCACACATCTATGTAAGTATGCCGAGGGTATTATATCTAAAGAGGCTGACAAGGGTTGAAGATTTGAAGATGGGTTGAAGGATTTGATCAAGTTACAGGTTCCAGGCATACACTTGATGAGCTTCCCTAGTTTACTGGTATCAATTGAAACAATTGAGAGGGTTTTGGTGGGACAGCATCCAGCATAAATGAGTGGGGTTAGTAGACCCATAACACAATCAAGTGGAGGACAACCGAGTGGCAAGAGAACAAGATCCTTCGGTGATCGATTTCAGGCTGGGGGCTCTAGTAGACCTCATTCTTATAGGAAGGGACAACCCGTTATATTTATTTCATCAACTGCCAATTCATCGACACAAGCATCCCACAGATTTACCCCTCTATTAACGTGTCAGCATTGTGGTTGTCCTCACCCAGGAGAGTGTTGATGGATGATGGAAGCATGTTTGAGATGCAGCTCTAAGGACCATCTGAGAATAGATTATTCGTTGTTATACAAATATAGACTTTAATTCAATACAGAGGTCGAGGTCGAGGACAAGACAGGGGAGGTCGAGCAAGGCCTTCCCATTATAGATCATAGACTGTTGAGAGGTAGAAGGAGGTAGAGCTGCTCCAGCAAGAGCTTATGCCATGCAAGGCTAGAGAAGTTGGATGCACCTGACGTCATAGTGGGTAAATTACTTTTCTTGGGCTCTTATATGCATGCATTGATAGATTCGGGGTCGACATATTCATACATATATGCACCACCACTAGGTCGAAAGGGTTTATAACATGAGGCACTAAAATATGAGATTCTTATGACTAACCCATTAGGGAACAATGTGCAGGTTAGTAAAGTCTTTCAAGGTTGCCCAGTCAAAATTCAAGGCATGCAATTTCTAGTTAATTTGATAGAGCTACCATTCTATGAGTTCAATGTGAACTTAGGAATGGATTGGCTAGCTCGTCATGGATTAATAATACATTGTGGAAGAATGTAGATGAGGATTAGAGTCCCAAATTTGGAGGAAGCGATAGTGGTGAAGGGTGAGAATAGAAAATATTTAGATAATGTGATATCGGTGCTAAAAGCTTAGAAACTCATCAATAAGGGATGTGAAGCCTACTTGCCGTATGTGAGTGATACAAGAAAGAATAGTCCTAAGTTGGCTAACATCCCTACTGTTAGTGAGTTTTTAGATGTGTTTCTTAAGGAATTGCCAGGGTTACCACCTGACCGAGAGATAGAGTTTGCTATCGAGTTAATAGGATGGCACATGCGGAGTTGAAAGAGTTAAAAGTGCAATTGCAAGAACTGCTTGATAAGGGTTTCATACGACCCTATATATATATATATATATATATATATATATATATATATATATAAAACCATATAGGATGGCACCTGCGCAGTTGAAAGAGTTAAAAGTGCAATTGCAAGAACTGCTTGATAAGGGTTTCATACGACCCAGTGTATCACTATGGGGCACTCTGATGTTGTTTGTAAAGAAGAAAGATGGCAGCTTACTGTTGTGCATCGATTACTGACACTTAACAGGGTGACTATTAAGAAAAAATACTCATTGCCTAGAATCGATGACCTTTTTTATTAGCTGAAAGGGGAAGGTTTATTCTCAAAGATAAATCTTCGATCAGGATATTATCAGCTGAAGATTAAGGAGTCAAATGTACTGAAGGTGACAATTAGAACTCGTTATGGTCATTATGAGTTTTTAGTTATGCCCTTTGGATTGACGATTGCATTAGCGGCTTTTATAAACCTGATGAGTCGAGTGTTCAATCCATATCTTGATCAATTTGCAGTGGTGTTCATCGATGATATTCTAGAGACATAGAAGAGCATGATCAACATCTTAGGATGGTGTTGCAAATGTTAAGAGAAAATCAGTTATATGGTAAGTTATCAAAATATGAGTTTTGGCTAGAAGCAGTCAGTTTTCTTCGTCATGTGGTATCAACAGAAGGCATTTGAGTTGACCCTAGTAAGATTAAGGCTATTTTAAATTGAAAACGACCTCAGAATGTGATAGAAGGAATATGAATATGCAGATTTCCAGTTGAAGTCACAAACATGATGATCTGGTCACGAGCGTGAATTTAGCCTGGAAATGGGACATAAGCGTTTATGATTTGAGTCATGATTTAGACCATAGGTGTGAACCTATTCACAGATGTAAACATGTCGGCCACAACTATGAAACTAGTTGTTCACGGGCGTGAATAAAAGAGATCACAAATGTGAATTCTTTGTTTCCATTAAATATATTATTATTATGCAATAAAGTGATTCAGTTAGAAAAGATCAAAAGATATTATATGCTCAATGATATGAATGTTTAGGTGTTTAAACAAGGATGAATGAGATGTTGCTTGATATATTATGTGATTTGAATAATCATGAATGAGAAGAAAAGATATGTAATTAAAATTTTGAAACGGATATGCCCATTACTCTAATCAATGACTAGAAATATGATAGACGACATGCCATTATGGGGGCGAACGATATCATAAAATATGAGATGTATTCCTCAGTCAATGTGGATATAGCTCTGGGAGTGTCATTGGCTTGAGATGCTCGGTTGAGCATATACAAATTGAGGACAATGTGGCTTTAGCTCTATAAGCACTTTTGATCTGGTAATTCATATATAATGATATATTACTCAATCAATGAGACTTTAGCTCAAGAAGCGTCATTGATTTGAAAACCTTCGATGAACCAAATAGGGGATAGGGTGGTTTTAGCTTTTAGAGCGCCATTGATCCATAACCCGTATCCAGTTAATCCAGTTTAGAGTGATATGGACGAACCACTAGAGTTTAAGTTAAAAGATAATGTATATTATGATAAAAATTATGTAGTATACTAAAGAAAGGAATTGTATAATTTATGATTGAAGATAAACTGTGTATAACTTTATGTGTATATATATATATATATATATATATATATATATATATATATATATATATATATATATATATAATGCTCATAATTAGTAGGAAATAGAGTTATGAGCAATGGAATTGCATCAAAAGATATTTGTGCATAAAATAACATATGTTAATGTTTACTGCATTACATAGTATATTGCCTTAATTATATGCACAACTAAGCATATAGTTTAGCCTGAAAGTTTATCTCATGTAGAAATAGCAAGGCAGCTAAAGTTTGTTGAAAAAGCTAGCGGTGATCTTAGTCAAGTAAAGCAGCTGATCTTGAAATCGTGGGTCACAATCTTTTGAACTTTTTTTTTTCATATTATATACTTTTGGCTTTGTAAAATTAAATGTATAGTTTTATAATACTATATTATATAAATAAATTGTACAATATTGTCTTTTATATCTCTTAGGTGAAGAAAAAAAATATATGCGCACTATGTTTCAATATTTATCAAATCCAGGCATATGCTGTTGGGATGAGGGGGTGTTAAATAATTCCTAACAATCATAGAATTGTTGACAAACATACAATTTTTGTTATTTTCTTTCATATAATTTCTAGCAATTATATAATTTTTACTATATTACTCATATAATTGCTGACAGTTATATGTTATTTTTATGTTATTTTATATAATTATTGGCAATTGTATAGTTTTTGTTATATTATTCTATATAATTGCTAGTACCTATATGTCATATTTCATATATAATCATATAATTACTAGAAATTATATAATTTTTAATATGTTCCTCATATAATTATTGGCAGTTATTTGTTAATTATCATGTATTATCATATAATTATTAACATTTCAATTGTTAGTAATGAATATAAATGGGATCACAATTTGGTTCATAGTTATGAAAGGGTGATCACGACCGTGAAACCGTTGGTGATTTAGAGGTTGAATCATGATGTTATTCATAGATAAACTATTCGTGAAGATTATTCACGGCCATGAAAATGAGTTAACGAGCATGAAACTGCAGAAAAGATGGTTAGAGTTGATAAAGGACTACGACTATATGATTGATTATCATTTAGGAAAGGCCAATGTGGTGATCGATGCGCTAAGTAGAAAGACCTTAGCAAAGTTGCATATTCGACCGACTTTAGATCAATAGATTAAGGATGTATAAAAGCTTGAGGGTAAGATAGTGCAGTGGGTGGAGTTGGTCTATAAGGGGGAGAGACCAGATTTTACAGTTGAGTCTTATGGTATTTTATACTACCAGGGTAGGTTAGTTATGTCAGATGTTCTAGAGTTCAGAAAGAAGGTTATAAAATAAGCCCATGAGATAAGATTTGCAATGCATCCTGGGAGTAACAAGATATATCAGAATCTAAAATGAAAATATTGGTGGTCAGGGATGAAGAAAGACATCACAGAGTTCACTACTAGATGTCTTACATGTCAGAAAGTAAAAGTCGAACAACATGTACCTTCAGGATTGTTACAACCAATCACAATTTTGAAATAGAAATAGAAGAGAATCACTATGAATTTTATGGATGGGTTACCATTGATGCCAAAGAGGTGCAACACTACATGGGTGATTGTGGATAGGCTAACAAAGTCAGCTCACTTCTTATCTATTTGGATGACTATCCATTAAACAATTTGGCAGAATTATATGTGAATTAATAGTACAGCTTCATGGAGTGCCAATCTCAATCATTTCGGATCGAGATTTAAGATTCACATCCCAATTTTGGGGTAGTCTACAGTGAGCTTTGGGTACCAAACTTAATTTTAGCATGACTTTCCATCCTTAGACAAATGGTCAATCAAAAAAAAATTCCAGATCCTGGAAGACATGATGAGATATTGTGTGATTGAGTTTGAAGGAAATTGGGATAAGTAACTATTACTAATGGAGTTGCCTACAACAATAGTTATTAGTCCATTATACATATGGCTCCATATAAGGCACTTTATAGTAAAAAGTGTCAAATACAATTATGTTGAACTGAACTTAGTGAGAGAAAGTTAGTGGGGTTAGACTTGGTACAAAATATGGAAGAGAAGGTGAAGATCATTCGAGATCATTTAAAGACAGCTTCCAACAGACAAAAATCCTATGTGGATCTTAAGAGGAAATGTGTTGAATACCTAAAGGGAGATAAGGTGTTTCTCAAGGTATCTCTATAGAAGAAGGTTCTTAGATTTGGAAAAAAAAAACAAGTTGAGTCCTAGGTTCATTGAACCTTATGAGATCATAGAGAGGATTGGACCAGTTGCATATAAACTCGCTTTGTCGCTAGCATTGAGTAGGATACACAATGTCTTCCATGTATCCATGTGGAGAAGGTATCAATCAAATCCTTCTAGCATAATTACAGTAGAGAATGTAGAGTTGAGACCAAATTTTTCTTACGAAGAGAAGCCAATTGAGATCTTATCTCAAAAAGTTTAGAAGCTAAAAAACAAGCAAATACCGTTGGTGAAAGTCTTATGGAAGAGCCATATCATTAAGGAAGCAACTTGGGAAAAGTGAGGAAGTGATGAATGCACAATACCCTCAGTTGTTCTGAAATGATATATCAGGTAATTTTCAGGATGAAATCTCTTAAAAGAGAGAGAAATGTAATGCCCATAAATAGATTATATAAGTTATGTTAATGGTTAGTGAGAGTTAAGAGTTAAGAAAAGTATTAAAAGGTTTTAAAGTTGTTGATTTTATTGTTTCATGCCCATGACAAGTGGTATTACGACCGTGAATATCGATTCTTCAGTGAACAAACCATGAAGGTTAATCACGACTGTAAAGGGATGGATCACATCCTTAAAGGATGAGTCATGATCGTGAATTCTAGGTAGACAAGACAGGTGAGATAGCTGCAATTTTCTCTCTGTTATCTCCTTTAAATCTACTTTTCACTTTCTATTATCTAACCAAATACGCTATCTTAACCTCCTTCTACCTCTAGAAACTTTTTTTCTCCATTTTTAGAGCTTTAAGAATCAAGTTCTACCTAGGGGAAGTGAGAGAGAAGAGTGAGAGAGAAAACTTATGAGTGAAGAGCTTGATTTTGTATTTTCTGGATTCTTTCAGTTCTAGAAGTATAAGAGAACGTTTTGTTTGTATCCAGGCACTGGTAGTCCTTTTCATAGAGAGGACAAGCTTGAAGATCTAAAGTTTTGTCAAAGTTCCATCATAGGTGAAAGGTTTGTACATAACCATATTAAAGACTTGAGTTGTATGAATATGTGTTATTTGCCTTAAATGCATACTGTTAGTGGTCAATAGGGTGTTAAATGGAATATTTTTGGGTTAATATGCATAATGGGTTTTGTTTTATACTATAGTATATTTGAGATGATAATTTGTTGCTCATTCATGTAAATAAAAGATTATTTATATGATATATGGTTTGTATGCATGTTAAAATGTTGATAGGATGACTGACATTAGTCAATCGTAGAAATTATTGCATATGAAAATGGTATGAAATGGCTTGCTCTTTTTTCTAGAAAAATTCTCAAATTCATGCCCATGAAATGGTGGTTTACGAGTGTGAATGTCATGAATTGCAGTTTGTTATTGAAGCCGACCCGTTTTCAGATAGCTTTATGGTTTTGTTCACACTCGTGAAGGGGTGATCACTGTTGTAAAACTGTTGGTGATTCAGAGATTGAATCATAGTGTGATTCACGAGTAAACTGCACCATGAAAATTTTTCACAGCCGTAAAAGTTAGTTCATAGGCATGAGCTATGAAATTGTATTTTTATATTTTTGCACATGAATCAAGGTTGATTCGTTTTGATGTGGTATACCTCTGTCATATAGTTATAACATGGTATGAGAATACATGTTATGGTTATAATTTATGAGAATCATAGAATGTGGATTAATTTGCAATATAGAATAGTAAGTGTGTGATAAACAGTTAGGCCTAATACTATGAATAGGACTAGAGCTTAGATAGATAACATGTCATTGAGGAGAGATTGGTACCAGGTGACCTAGGTTGGTCATGTTTGAGATTCTTTGAAGGCTCAGGATTAAGCTAGGTGTTCTTCTCTCAGTAATTGATATGTGCACATTCTTTTTCCTTAGACAAGTATTCTGGAATGCTCAAACAGGTGTTCTGAAGGCTTGGATGAGAATCCAAGTTTTTCTCTATCTAATTTAGTCTATTTATGAGTAAAGAGGATAACAAATTGATTTAAATAATTTGCTAAGTGTGGTATATACTTGTATGATTAATATGAGATATTTTGATATGTTATGTTCGGTGTGATATTATATATAAGATTATTATGGTATGTCATGTAAAATTTGAGATAATGCATATCATATGGTAAATTGGTAAAAATATAATGCATGTTGTATATGTCATGTATTGTGTTTTGCATGTTGTTATGTACCATTGAGCATTGGTTTGCTTAACGTATGGGCTTCCCATATGCAAGCTTGGAACTTAGGAGAGGAGCTATAGAGGAAAACGCCTAAAGATTAAAGTCAAGAAAACATACTTAGGATGGGTGATACAATCATTGTACTTTGATTTTTGTTGGGTTCAAGTAATAATAGATTTACATGCTTTTATTTCTAGAGACATGTAGTTTTGCAACTATTTATTTTTTTTGTATAACCTTTTGGACTTGTCGATGTCCATTGATTATTGTATTTAAACTTTTATTGTATTAAGTCTTTTAGTGACATTTTATATTTTTAATAAGTCATCATGGTCATGATATATCAAGATTTTAAAGATTTGACATTTTAAATTATTTGCATCTTAATATTATTTGGTATAATTAGATTTATTCTAAATTATATCGAATAGTGTTACAATTTTATTTTTTATACACTCAATACAAACTTCATTTTCGGATGAAATGTCAAGTATATTGAGTATTCCATATGACATAAGCCATTCAATTCTCTTTTTAAAGATATGAGCTAAACATTTGTGCCATAATGAATATAAATTATTGTTGGTTAAGTTTCGTTTAGTGTCACGTGTGCTAACTTACAAGGTTTCATTTTCAGTTAACGTATCAAACAAATATAGATTATTTGTTAGAGATAAATAACTGGTAGCTAAAAGTTTAGAATTATAATAGAGACAATATTGTTTGTTACAAATAATCAAAAAAATGTTCTTTGTCCAAAATAAAAATTGAAATTAAATTTCGTCTCAATAACGGTACAACAAATATCCCATTTAATTCTAATACAAAACCAGACCTCAAAGATAATCTAAATACTTCTATTGCTTAAATTTCAACTCTGTTGTTGTCTTCTATATAGATGAATCTCCCATAATCAGTTGGTAGATGATAATAGTGGAAGTTCTGCATAAATATACATATATGAGTAGTAGTTTCTGAATCTAACCATTAAGTATACCTAGGCATTGAAACAATATTAACCTCTAAACAAATAAGAGTTAGAGGCATATCTTTCTTCATGCTCCAAGCATGATACTTAAGGCAATCCTTCTTCATATGAGAAGGGTCCTTACAAAAAAAAACACATTTTGTCTTTAGAATCCTTAGATTTTTTTCTTCTTTTTCTTCTTCTTTTCATTGTTATTCACAGTACTATTGCCCTATCTTGTTGCCCTTGGAAGAAGATGCAAAATGTGCACTCTCAACTTTTTTTTCTCATCCTATCATCCTCCTACAATAGGTGTGAGATGAACTCATTAAATGTCTTTTTTCCTTCTAAAAATTATACCTCACTTCAAATTGATTGAATTGAAGAGGTAGGGACATCAAAACAAAGTATACTTACAGATTATATGGGAGATCCAACTTCAAAATCCTCAACTTTGAGACTATACCAAATATCTCAAAATTGTACTCCCGAATATTTCCTAAACTGTTATACCTCATTGAAGTCAATCTGCGTAGAAGCGTAATGGTATCGCCTTATCACTTCTTATAAAGTGTTATTCTCGTTGTTCAAGAAACTTCAAGATATTTTATTTTTTTGTCATAGCCTCAAGAAAAGTCTTTCAGATTGAGCTCTTTATGATCATCAAACCCATACTGTTGGAGCGTTTTCAGTGAGCCATTTTCTTTCACTATTTGGGGCTATTATCATATGTCAGCTCAACTAGATATGACTCTTTAAGTGCCAAGTCCAGATCCATACAATCCAGATAAATTAAGACCTTTTGTTTCCAAACTTTAAAGTGAGGTCTATTTAACTTGAGGATGCTATTCATATTAGCAACTAATTGAGCAGGGTAATCGCATTCATTACAAAACAAAGAATAAAGAAAACAATGAATTAATATATTATGCGCTCACAATGGAAAAACAAAATAATATGACAAAAAAATATAACAATTATCCCATCGCAAGAAAATTGGCATGGCACTAAGTCTAGTATTTGGACAGAGAGTTAGCTCACAATTACCTTCTTGTTGCAATTATTAAGTATTAACAATTATATACATTCAAGTGTTAGCCTTCCTTTGGGCTTACATAACACTCATAACGAACACCTAATAATTGTTAATCTCACCATCGCATATGATTAAAAGATTATATCTGATGGTAGGTACCGTCCTTAAGGCCGACAACTACTTATATGAAATGCTAACTACAATATATTAGTAGTTCTACTTAATGATTTCCACATGAGACCCCCTTTTGGTGAGTTGTTACTTCAATCGGGTTATAATAAACAACTAGATATACTCGTTGAAGCAATCTTAAAATTGTTATAATTTAAAATTCATGCTTACATGTTGTCAAACTAAAAACTACAAAAAAAAATTCATCTGAATTATATATTATTTATTTAATATTGGTCAAAGCCGACTATGTGGTCAATAGTGAACGACGGGTCAAAACGATCAAATTTGGTCAATAGTCAATAGTAAACATTGACCTTTAACCTGGTCAAGGATAAATTGAGTCAGGTCAACTCAACCCAGATCTTGAACCAGCCATATGGGTCTCTATTTTATTTATTATTTATTATTACAATAATTATCAATGATATGAAACTAGCCCATATAATAAGAAAAGAAAAAACCTATTAGAAATAGACCCCAAACTCTAAGGCATGTAACTAATAAGCAAGCCCAACTCCTTTTCTTAAACCAAAAATTAGACAAGCCCAATTCATTGTCCAAGAAGAATCCAAGCTTTTTAGTTAATTTTTTTGGACCCAAAAATAAAACAGGCCCCATTCACCATAAAGAAACCCTATAATATGCTACTAAAATCAATTCTCCATAATTCAATCGCCACTCTCCCATTTACACTCATTCATGTTCTCCACGATCTACTTAGGCTTGGCAATGGAATAAAAAATCTCCATTTTCAGCAGGAATTTTCTCCGAATTGAGCGAAAACTCTCCGATTGAGCTTCTTATGGGGATGGAGATGTGGAATTTTTTTCCCATCGAGCGGAGTGGGGATGATATGCCCCACCCTACCTTATTAAAATATTTTATAATATATATATATATATATATATATATATATATAATTTTATAATATATTTTTGTTAAATGATCCAAAAACTTTATATGTGAAATTAATTAATTAATTCAAAAAATTTAAGTTGTGACTAGTTAACTGGTTTAATAATAAATCGGTTATATTGGTTGATAATTTTTTCAACCAGTTAATTATAATAATTTGACTGATTGATAAATAAATCTGTTAGATTGGTTGATAATTAAATTGGTCAAAATAATTATATAATTATTCATATTTAAAATTTATTTGGTTGATAAATAAATCCATAAAACTCTATTTACATATTGATTATATAATTGATTTAATTATTTATTATATATTATTTTTAAGTTAAAAAAATAATTATGGGAATGAGAATCCTTGCGGGGGTGGAGATGAGGACAAAGAAAAATCCGTCCCCGTTAGTATAATGAGGATGGGAATGGGGATTCCTTATTACTGAGGGGACGGGATGAGGATCATTCCCCCACCCGACTTTGCTCAGTAGCCAAGCATAGATATGCTCCTTTAAAAAAATAAAAAGAGACTTACAGCAGCCGTGAAAGACCGTCGCCAATCGCATCTCCTTCGTGGCCTAGTAGAGCTGCCATTCTCTTAAGTTTCCAGAAAATGCGCTTAGAAGACTAGAAGCAAGGATCCCAACACAAGCCTAGAAACTGATAGATGGGAATCTAGCCAGTGTGTCCTTTCCTCTTGCAGAACAACCACTAGAAAATTGAAAAGGGTCGCTCTCTTCCTGTCATGGTGGCATCAAAATACATCATCGGCAAAAGAATACTAGTAGTAACATGCAACCAAAATAAATAGAGGAATATATTTTTTTTATTATTATTAAATATTCAAAGCAGAGATTCAAACCATGAAATCCCAAAAACCATAGCAAGATTTCACTTACTGTGGTTGTTCTGATTGATTAATTAAGTTTTGTTATGTGATTGCTTTTAGATCCATATAAAAGGAAAAATAAATATTAAATCAAAATATAGCATGCATACCAACAAACCCAGATAATGAAATAGATAACATAAAATCCTAATTTTCTGATGAACTGACATGAAATATGTTGGTCAAAATACACATGCATCAGAAATAAATGACAATAAAGATGGATGGTGTATCTTTTATTGAACTAATTAATAATTAGTTGACAAAATATTAGGTAGGTAAGATAGTAGATGAAGATTAATCTTGACCATCCATTTGGTGGGTGAGGATTAATCTTGACCATCCATTTGGTAGGTAAGATGGTAGGTGAGAAATGATCTCAACCATCCATTAAAGTAGGTGAGAATTAATCTTGGTCATCCATTGAGGAGGTGTAGGCCTATATATAGCCTTAGGAATTTATTTGTAAGGCATTCCATCTAAAAGTGAGAGAAAAGAAAAATAAAAGCTTAGAAAATCTTTAGTGAGAGGTTGTGAGTGTTTGTAAACACTTTGTGAATTTTTCTTCCTTCAATAAAAGATCTGCAGCAGTTCAGAGACGTAGGCATAATTGGCCGAACTCCTTTATCATTGTCTTATTATTCAGCATTTTCTTCACTTTCTTATAAATCTGATTATAGAAAAATTGGTGTTATTTTCCAACAACTGGTATCAGAGCTTTGGTTGCGTTTTTCTATATTTTTTCGGGGCGATTACTATTTGGTCAATTGTACCAAATTGTCCATAGAGGTGTTCTAATACATAATGGTTTGCAAGAATTGTCAGAAACGATCCAAAGGAAATCAGATTCGAGTGGAAGCGATAACCGCAGAAGAAGGAAATGTGAAAATTAAGAAGTTCGATGGAGCAAACTTTGTATCAAAGAAATCTATATCAACCTCTCTCAGGAAAAAAGCCAAAGGCTATGAAGGAAGAAGACTGGAATCTTCTCAACAGGCAAGCTCTCGGAGTTATCAGATTAATATTATCCCGCAATGTTGCTTTTAACATAGCAAAGAAAAAGACCACAGTGGGTCTTATAGCGGCTCTTTCAAGTATGTATGAGAAGCCTTCAGCCTCAAATAAAGTACACCTTATGAGGCACTTGTTCAATTTGTGAATGACAAAAGATGCATCGGTAGCTCAACATTTTAATGAACTCAATACAGTCACAACCCAATTGAGTTCGGTTGCAATTGAATTTGATGAAGAAGTACGAGCATTGATACTTTTGTCTTATCTACTAGAAAGTTGGAACGCTACTGTCACGGCTGTGAGTAGCTCATCGGAAAGCACTAAGTTGAAATTTGATGATATTCATGATCTAGTTCTTAGTGAAGAGATCCGACTGAGAGAGTCAAGTTAATCATCAACTTCTTCAGTTTGCATACAGAGTCAAGAGGAAGAAATTCAATAAGAGGCAATGGACGAGGCAAATCGAACTAACGAGGTAGATCAAAGGACATGAGGTCCAAATCCAGGAATCCCAGTAATTCCTATAGTTCAAAAGGTGTCGAATGTTGGAATTTTGGAAAGACTGGGTACTACAAAAATCAGTGCAAGAGTGCACCGAAGAACCAGGAAGCAAAGGTAGAAGCAAATATTGCGTCCACCTCTGGAGGCAAATGTTGCGTCCACCTCTAGAGGCAATGACGCATTGATATGCTCTTTGGAAAGCAAAGAGGAGTTTTGGGTGTTAGACTCCGGAGCATCGTTCCATGCTACTTCACATAAAGAATTCTTCGAAAGACATGTCCTTAGAAACCTTGGAAAGGTATATCTTGTTGATGATCAACCTTGTGTTATTATTGGCAAATGTGTAGTAAAGATTAAGTTGAATGGATTTGTTTGGGAGCATAAGGATGTCATACATATTCCCGACCTGAGAAAGAACTTAATCTCAATAGGGTAGCTGGCTAGCGAAGGCTACACTACGATCTTTCATGGTGATAATTGGAAGATTTCAAAGGGAGCAATGACGGTTGCTCGAGGCAAAAAGAATGACACTCTTTACATGACAACAGAAGCATGTTGTTCGATCACAATTGTGCATGTAATGAAAATCCCAATCTATGGTACCAGAGGATAGACCATATAAGTGAAAAAGGGATGAAGATTATGCATTCGAAGGGGAAACTTCGAGGTCTATAATTAGTAGAAATAGACAAGTACGAAAATTGCATACTTGGAAAGCATAAAAGAGTCAGCTTTCAGACAAGTGGCAGAATCCCAAAGAAAGAAAGGCTAGAACTTGTTCACTCTGATGTTTGGGGACCAATGACCGTCTCATCCATTGGTGGAAAACACTACTTCGTGACTTTCATCGATGATCACTCTCGGAAGGTATGGGTATACTTTCTAAAGCATAAGTCTGAAGTGTTTAAGGCTTTTAGGAGATGGAAAGCTATGGTTGAAAATGAGACAGACCTAAAGATCAAAAAGCTCAGAACCGACATTGGTGGTGAATATGAAGACACCAGATTCAAAAAGTTTTGCTATGAGCATGGTATCAGAATGGAGAGAACTGTGCTAGGCACATCTCAATACAATGGTGTAGCTGAACGTATGAACCAAATATTGACAGAAAGAGTCAAAAGTATTCGTATACAGTCAGGTCTACCGAAGCAGTTCTGAGCAGAAACAATCAACAAAGTAGCTTACTTAATCAATCGAGGACGATCAGTTCCATTAGAGCATAGAATACCAGAGGAGGTATGGAGCCAAAAAGAGATAAAACTACCACATCTAAAAGTTTTTGGTTGTGTAGCATATGTGCATATCAGTGATCAATGAAGGAATAAGCTTGATCTCAAATCCAAGAAATGCACTCTCATCAGCTATGATGAGGATGAGTTTGGCTACCATATTTGGGATGAAAAAAACAAAAAGGTCATCCGTAGTAGAGATGTAGTTTTTAACGAAAAGGTAATGTACAAGGACATGCATAAAACAGTTACCAGCAACTCAGAATAGAATGAGTAAGTATTTGCAGATGCATATGATGTCCCAGATAGTTCGGTGATGGAACCCATTGTAGCAAGTCCTCAGCCAGAGGAACTTGTTGGACCAAGCAGTGCGCATCAATCCGACACACCACAACCTCCTACTTCATCTCTTATATTAAGAAGGTCTTCTCGGCCTCATGTGCCTAATAAGAGATATATGAACTATCTCTTGTTGACTGATGGAGGGGAGCTGGAATGCTATGATGAAGCTTGTCAGACTGGATATGCTAGTAAATGGGATTTTGCCATGAAAAATGAGATGAAGTCTCTGATCTCCAACCAGACATGGGAACTAGCTGAGTTACCCATGGGGAAGAAGACACTTTATAATAAATGGGTGCACCGAGTAAAAGAATAGCATAATGGTCTTAAGAGATACAAAACTCGTCTTGTTGTCAAAGGATTCCAGCAGAAGGAAGGAGTTGACGACATCAATATTTTTGCTCTCGTTGTGAAGCTCAAAACTATTAGAACAGTATTGAGTATTATGGCTATTAAATATCTTCATCTTAAACAGCTGGACATGAAAACCGCATTTCTTCACGGAGACTTAGATGAAGAAATATACATACATTAGCTAGAAGGTTTCTCAGAAAAAGAGAAAAAGAATATGGTATGCAAACTTAATAAGAATTTGTATGGCCTGAAACAAGCCCCAAGATAGTGGTACAACAAGTTTGACGGCTTCATGCATAAGGAAGATTTTCAGAAGTGCAATGTCGACCACTATTGCTACTTCAAGAGATATATATCAAGTTATATCATTTTGCTACTTTATATCGATGATATATTAGTAGCAGGTTCAAATATGGATGATATCAGAAGGTTGAAGCAACAATTGTCAAAAAGAGTTTGACATGAAAGACTTGGGTCCAGCAAAGAAGATTCTTGGAATGCAAATCACAAGAGATAAGCAGAGAGGGTTCTTGCAGTTATCTCAAACAGAGTACATCAACCTTGTTTTGCAGAGATTCAACATGAGCAACGCCAAGCTAGTTAGCACACCCTTGGCCAGTCACTTTTGCCTATCCAAAAATCAATCCCCTCAAATGGAGGAAGAGAGAGAATTCATGGCTAAGGTTTCTTATGCCTCAACTATTGAGAGTTTGATATATGCAATGGTCCGTACTAGACTAGATATTGGTCATGCAGTGGGAGTTGTTAGTAGATTTATGTCAAATCCAGGAAAAGCTCATTGGAAAGCAGTCAACTGGATTTAGAGGTATTTACGAGGCACCACGGAGAAATGTTTGTCCTTTAGTAAATGAGAGTTAAAAGTACAAGGCTACATCGATGTAGACTTTGAAGGTGAAGTCGATCACCGAAGAAGCACAACTGATTATATATTCACTGTTGGAACTACAGTTGTTAGTTGGATGTCACAAATACAGAAGATTGTCACTTTATCCACTACAGAGGCTGAGTATGTAGCAGTGACTGAAGCTAGTAAAGAGATGATATGGCTTCAAAGTTTGTTAACTGAATTGGGATTCAAACAAGAGAAAAATATTTTGCATAGTGATAGTCAGAGTGCGATACACTTGGCAAAAAATTCCGCATTTCATTCCAGAATCAAGCATATTGGGCTTCGTTACCATTTCATCAGATCTTTATTAGAAGAGGATGTGTTAGTATTAGAAAAGATCCAAGGAAGCAAGAATCCAGCGGATATGTTGACAAAGGCGGTGTCTATCGACAAACTGAAGTTGTGTTCAACTTCAGTTGGTCTGCTAGAGTAACAAAACTAGAAAAAGTTGTTGCATTGATCAAGGTGTGAAGACAGATTGAAACCAGTCTTCAAATGGGAGATTGTTGGTCAAAATACACATGCATCAGAAATAAATGACAATAAAAATGGACGGTGCATCTTTTGTTGAACTAATTAATAATTAGTTGAGAAAATATTTAGTAGGTAAGATGGTAGGTAAAGATTAATCTTGACCATCCATTTTGTGGGTGGGGATTAATCTTGACCATCCATTTAATAGGTAAGACGGTAGGTGAAAAATGATCTCAACCATCCATCAAAATAGGTGAGAATTAATTTTAGTCATTTATTGAGGAGGTGTAGACCTATATATAACCTTAAAAATTCATTTGTAAGACATTACATCCAAAAGTGAGAGAAGAAAAATAAAAGTTTATAAAAACTTTAGTGAGAGGTTGTGAGTGTTTGTTAACACTTTATGAATTTTTCTTCTTTCAGTAAAAGATCTGCAGCAATTCGGAGACATAAGCATAATTGATCGAACTCCGTTATCAATTTGTGTCTTATTATTCTATATTTTCTTCGTTTTCTTATAAATCTGATTATAGAAAAATTAACGTTATTTCCTAACAAAATATACTCTAACACTTATAAGGAATAAATTCCATAAATTTGAAATCCTATGTCAGGTTCATAATGAACATAAAAAAAAGTGAAGATGTGTAAATATACCTGCATCTACTGATATTTAGTGTGAAAAGGAATCAAAAGTGAAAGTAAAAAGTATTTACAATCCTTTTATATTAATAAATTAAACTAATTACTAAAATGTTCAATTAGTTTAATAGTAGTTTCCGGATTTCTATAGCCCCGTTTGGCATTCCGTTTGGCAAAAACGCTTTTGCAGAAAAAAAAATTTATTTTAAAGTTTTTTAAGTTTTGAAAACTGTTTTTGGAAAGAATTAGGTAAATAGATGCTTTTTCCAGAAGCAATTTTGAGAAAAACAGTTTATAAAAAATTAAAAAAATTAGTCAATTAAATCAAAAAAATTCTAAACCCGCTTTTTGGATACCTAACAGCAATAACAAACACACCCTATATCTATTCTGAAGACATTCTCACACTTTAATTCTAAGATATCTTAGCTTATTATTAATTAATTTTGATCTCTTTATTGGGCTATTAAAATTATAATTTTGGCTATAATCACACAATTGATTAAACAATTGCATGTGCGTCCACATGTCCAAATACCCAATGTGTAAATTACACATGAATTAACATTGTCTGCTAATTATGTCATTCATATGTGATTAATTATCCTTCAATTAGGGAAAAAAAAGAAAAAAAAATTGATAAATTGGACGAATTTGAAATATTGAATCCAAATTTTTTTTTCTTTTTAATTACAGTCAAATCATAAATAAAAATACTCAATTGATTTGCAACATAAGATTTTGAATATATTATTTTGTATGTACGCAGACAACATGCATGTTAATTGGTGCATTGAAATGGAATGTATAATTCATTGGTTAATGGTTATAAAACCGAAATCGATGAATTAATTAATCGATTTAAATGATTAGGGATTTTCAAAAACCTATCTCATGGACTCTAGTTAGTAAAATATATGCTTTCGTATACGGGTACATGCTCACCTCCACTCTCAATCGATTTTTCTTCTCATTTTGTGGAAACGGTGTATGTTACCAAAGGAAAGCTATATGACACCTAGAAAAAAAGAAAAAAAGAAAAGAAAATGAAGCCTCACAAATTCGGGAAATTGAAATATATGGATCTGACGATCTCATGATCTGTATTTTTTTTCTCATTGTTTTCTTCTCTGAAAAATCAAAATAGAGGAAATTACATCATATACTTTTTATATATATATATATATATATATAAGACATTTTTACTCCTTTTCTTTTTATTTACATTTTTATTTTTTATTTTTTTATTTTCAACTTTACTCTTTTTTATCTAATATTTTATAATTTTGATATTTTGACTTTAAATAGAAAAAAAATGTATAAATGGAATATCGAATTCACAAAAAAATATATTAAGGAGTTATTTTTTGAAATAAAAATATAAAATTGAATAGTAAATGATATAATTTTATACTTTTCCCATCAATACCTTGAATGGTAACAAAGCCCATATTGTTTAACAGCCGAAAAGATATATTGAAAACTCTTATATTATAAATTTATATTTATGTTGTATCGTGGATTTAATCTTTTTTTTTATAAATATAAGTGTGTTTTTATTTTTATTTATATATTTCAAAAAATAAAATTTTTTATCATCTAAATAAATAACATGCATCATAAACTGTACATAATATAATTTGCATTGTATTGATGGTTTGGGATATACAAAGAGAAACTAGCATTGATTCCTATATATCGAAGTAAACAAATAAATAAAAGGATGAGAGAATTGTAATCTGATTGTATAGCCAAAAAAAAAGAATATTATAAAATAAAAATGATAATTCTCATAACAATTTTCAAGATAAAATGTAATTGCAAGGCCGGGCTCATACCAAGCTCAAACGGGCCCGAAAGCCGAGGCTAGTGCTGAGAAACACAAAAATGCTAATATGAAGTAACATTAAAGCCCAATGGAAATTCCATCGTGGAAGCAATAAGGTATTCTACGTCGTATCAGTGTATTATAATTAAGATCCTGATAAAAGAAGTTGAAACAATTTTCCACCTAAAGACAGCTTGAAGGCAGAATAAAACCAGAAGCTTTGCCAGCTGCATTGCTACAAGAAGCTTCAGCTGGCTTGCTCTTATATGTGAGCTTCACGTCCTCCAATTGAATCCCAGTGCATGGATGGCTTTTGCTGCAATCAAATTTACTGCTACTTCTGTTGCTGATGAACCATGGATATCTTGGTATCTTACATCACTAATTTTAACTCCAGATTCCTGTCAACCGTTAATCAATTATTAGATTCGTAGTTATTTCCAATTCATCACCAACTTTTCTTTTATCTTTTGTTACAAAGGTGTGACTGAGGTTCAAAGTTTTGGTCACCAAACCAGTGACATGTAAATTAACAAGGTATGTTCAATATAAGGATACCTGGCCAGGGCAATTCTTTTCATCAGGACAATAATTTTGATCAATAGCAATTGGGTTTTGAACGTTGGTCATAACAGCATGTTGGAAAAGAATGCTCCTGGCAAAACCACTGCTGGGTCTCCCCCAAGATTTTATCCTCATACCATTTTCAGTGCCAGTAAATGTGGTGGTTTTTACTGTCACATTTTGCACTCCAGCTTCATGAAGCTCCTTGCCTAAGCTTCCAATACTGAATGAATATATAACTTTCATTACAAAATTATCCAAAATATAAAAACAACATTTAATGTCTGTAGAGTGCTTTGCATATTTATTACCTGATTCCATGGCCAGGTCCACAAGCAACATTTTCAATCCATAAATTAGTGGTTCCAGGGCCAATTGATACACAATCATCACCTGTACCAATCTTGGAATTCAATATTGTTACACTTGTTGAAGATTCAACGTGAATACCATGTGTTTGGGCTGTCACCGGCGGCCGAGACTCTCACATTTCGCACCTTCACCTTCTGGCAGCCATCGATGACAATGTGAAACTTTTGGCTATTTTCCGATGCTAATCCGTCAATTTCAATGTTATTTGAATTGGAAAATTCTAGTGACTGCATATTCAAATAAGAAAACGGTTCAATAGTTAATACATATGCATGCAGCTGCAATTAATTTAAAAAAAAAAAGAGATTATAATGATTATAATTTATTGAATTTTTCTTATTTAGACTTGGTTTATAATAAAATTCATGGAGCAAGCTAACTCAATCACAACATGTATATAAAATTATGTTACATACATGGCAACTTATGATTAACTTAGTTCATGGATTATTTTCTTCACAGATAAAAGAATTTTTCCGAGTTTAATTACTGTTGCACCAGTGGGGTGTTGGTCAAATTACACATGCATAAGAAATAAATGACATTAAAGATGGATGACACATCTTTTATTGACAAAATATTTGGTAGGTAAGATGGTAGGTGAAGATTAATCTTGACCATCTATTTGGTGGGTGGGGATTAATCTTGACCATCTATTTAGTTGGTAAGATGGCAGGTGAAGATTAATCTTGACCATCCATTTGGTGGGTGATGATTAATCTTAACCATCCATTTGGTAGGTAAGACGGTATGTGAGAAATGATCTCAACCATCCATCAAAGTAGGTGAGAATTAATCTTGACTGTCTATTAAGGAGGTGTAGGCCTATATATAGCCTTAGGAATTCATTTGTAAGACATTTAATCCAAAAGTGAGAAAGCAGAAAAATAAAAAGTTAGAAAAGTTTTAGTGAGAGGTTGTGAGTTGTGAGTGTTTGTAAATTTCTCTTCCTTCAGTAAAAGATCTGCAGTAGTCCAGAGACGTAGGCATTTGTAAGACATTCAATTTGTGTCTTATTATTTCGCAATTTTTTTAGCTTTCTTATAAATCTGATTATAGAAAAATTGACATTTTTTCCCAATAACTATTATTAGAGTTTTGATTGCATTTTTCTGTTTTCTTATAAATCTAAATTTTGTGAATAGTGAAATTTGGTTGTTGTACCAAATTATCCACGGAGGTGTTCTAATACACAACAGTTCGTAGGAATTGTGACAAACGATCCAGAGGAAGTCAGATTTGAGTGGGAGCGATGGCCGCAGATGAAGGAAAGGTGAAAATTGAAAAGTTCGATGGAGCGGATTTTGGCTTTTGGAAAATGCAAATTGAGGATTATTTGTATCAAATAAATTTGTATCAACCTCTCTCAGGGAAGAAGCCAGAGGCTATGAAAGAAGAAGATTGGAGTCTTCTTGACAGACAAGCTCTCGGAGTTATCCGATTGACATTATCCCGCAATGTTGCTTTTAACACAACAAAGGAAAATACCACAAAAAGTCTTATGACGGCTCTCTCTAGTATGTATAAGAAGCCTTCAGCCTCAAACAAAATGCACCTCATGAGGTGCTTGTTCAACTTGCGAATGACAAAAGGTGCATCGGTAGCTCAACATCTCAATGAACTCGATATAGTCACAACCCAATTGAGTTCGGTTGGAATTGAATTTGATAAAGAAGTACGAGCATTAATACTTTTGTCTTCTCAACCAGAAAGCTGGAATGCTACTGTCATGGCTGTGAGTAGCTCATCGGGAAACACTAAGTTGAAATTTGATGATGTTCATGATTTGGTTCTCAGTGAAGAGATCCGACGGAGAGGTCGGGTGAATCATCAACTTTTCAGTTTTGCATACAGAGTCAAGAGGAATCAATTCAACCAGAGGCAATGGACGAGGCAAGTCAAACTACCGAGGTAAATCAATGGACAGGAGGTCCAAATCTAGGAATCCTAGTAATTCCCATAGTTCGAAAGCTATCAAATGTTGGAATTGTGGAAAGACTGGGCACTACAAAAATTAGTGCAAGAGTGCACCGAAGAACCATGAAGCAAAGGTAGAGGCAAATGTTGCTTCCTCCTCTAGAGGCAATGACACATTGATATGCTCTTTGGAAAGCAAATAAGAGTCTTGAGTGTTAGACTCTAGAGCATCGCTCCATGCTGCTTCATAGAAAGAATTCTTCGAAAGGTATGTCCTTGGAAAGATATATCTTGGTGATGATCAACCTTGTGCTATTATTGGTAAAGGTGTAGTAAAGATTAAGTTGAACGGATCTGTTTGAGAGCTGAAGGATGTCAGACATATTCTCGACCTGAGAAAAAACTTAATTAATCTCAGTAGGGCAGTTGGCTAGAGAAGGCTACACTACAATCTTCCATGGTGATAATTGGAAGATTTCAAAGGGTGTAATGACGGTTGCTCGAGGCAAAAAGAGTGACACTCTTTACATGACAGCAGGAGCAAGCTGTTAAATCATAGTTGCAGCTAGCAATGACAATCTCAATCTATAGCACTAGAGACAAGGCCATATGAGTGAAAAAGGAATGAAGATTATGCATTCGAAGGGGAAACTTCCATGTCTACAGTCAATAGAGATAGACCTGTGCGAAGATTGCTTACTTGGAAAGCGGAAAAGGGTTAGCTTTCAGACAAGTGGCAAAACCCCAAAGAAAGAAAGGTTATAGCTCGTTCACTCTGATGTTTGGGGACCAACGACCATCTCATCCATTGGTGGAAAACACTACTTTGTGACTTTTATCGATGATCACTCTCGGAAGGTTTGGATTTACTTTCTAAAACATAAGTCTGAAATGTTCAAGGCTTTCAGAAGATGGAAAGCTATGGTTGAAAATGAGACAGGTCTGAAGATCAAAAAGCTCAGAACTGACAATGGTGGTGAATATGAAGATACCAGATTTAAGAAATTCTGTTATGAGCACGATATCAGAATGGAGAGAACTGTGCCAGGCACACCTCAACACAATGGTGTAGCTGAGTGTATGAACCGAACATTGACAGAAAGAGCCAGAAGCATTCGTATACAACCAAGTCTACCGAAGCAGTTCTGGGCAGAAGCAGTGAACATAGCTGCTTACTTAATCAATCGGGGACCATCGGTTCCATTGGAGTATAAAATACTAGAGGATGTATGAAGCCAAAAAAAGATAAAACTATCACATCTAAAAAATTTTGGTTGTGTATCATATGTGCATATTAGTAATCAAGGAAGGAATAAGCTTGATCCCAAATCCAAGAAATGCACTCTCATTGGCTATGGTGAGGATGAGTTTGGCTACCATATTTGGGATGATGAAAATAAAAAGGTCATCCGTAGTAGAGATGTGATTTTTGAGAAAAGGGTGATGTACGGGGACATGCATAAAACAGTTGCTAGCAACTCATAACAGAATGAGTCAGTATTTGTAGATGCAAATGATGTCCCAGTTAGTTCCATGACGAAACCCATTGTAGCAAGTCCTCAGCCAGAGGAACTTGTTGGACCAAGCAGTGCACTTCAATCCGACACACCACAGCCTCCTACTCCATCTCCTATATTAAGAAGGTCTTCTCGGCCTCATGTGCCTAACAAGAGATATATGAACTATCTTTTGTTGACTGATGGAGGGGAGCCTGAATGTTATGATGAAGCTTGTCAAACTAAAGATGCTAGTAAGTGAGAGCTTGCTATGAAAGATGAGATAAAGTCTCTGATCTCCAACTAGACATGGGAACTATCTGAGTTAACCATGGAGAAGAAGACACTTCATAACAAATGGGTGTATCGGGTAAAAGAGGAAGATGATGTGTTAATACTGGAGAAGATCCAAAGAAGCAGGAATCTAGCGGATATATTGACAAAAGTGGTGACTATTGACAAACTAAAGTGGTGCTCAACTTTAATTGGTCTACTAGAGCAACAAGACCAGAAAGGCTGCTACATTGATCGAGGTGTGAAGACAAATTGAAACCAGTTTTCAAGTGGGAGATTGTTGGTCAAACTACACATGCATAAAAAATAAATGATAATAAAAATAGACGATGCATCTTTTGTTGATAAAATATTTGGTAGGTAAGATGGTAGGTGAAGATTAATCTTGACCATCCATTTGGTGGGTGTGGATTAATCTTGACTATCTGTTTGGTTGGTAAGATGGTAGGTGAAAATTAATCTGGATCATCCATTTGGTGGGTGGGGATTAATCTTGACCATCCATTTGGTAGGTAAGACGGTAGATGAGAAATAATTTCAACCATCTATCAAAATAGGTGAAAATTAATCTTAGTCGTCTATTAAGGAGGTGTAAGCCAATATATAGCCTTAAGAATTCATTTGTAAGACATTTCATCCAAAAATGAGAAAGAAGAAAAATAAAAGCTTAGAAAAGTTTTAGTGAGAGGTTGTGAGTTGTGAGCGTTTGTAAAGACTTTGTAAATTTCTCTTCCTTTAGTAAAAAATCTACAGCAGTCCAGAGACGTAGGCATAATTGACCTAACTCCATTATCAATTTGTGTCTTATTATTCCACAATTTCTTCGCTTTCTTATAAATCTGATTATAGAAAAATTGACGTTTTTTCCTAACATGTGGCAACTCTTGCCAGATGACTTGCAAGACCACAAGCTAGTGCCTTGACTGTCAAGAATACCACAAGTAACTGTAACACCATCAACATGCTCAAAGATCAGCCAATTCTTTTCATCACCAATAGCAGAATAATCTGATGGAGCCACGAGGCTACCATCTATGCTAACTACAATGGTAGTGTTCTTGCAAGGTCCCTGAAATTCTACTTTGCCGAGGCAAAATCTGCCAGGAGGCACATGTAGGGTGGCAGGGGACTTAGACGCACAGGCCTATGCCCATGCGGCAACAAAGGCCTTTGTCGAGTCGGTTGTTCCATCAGGTTTTGCACCATAACCTAGCACATTGTACTATGTTGATTCTGCCAATATTGCAGTAAAGAAAATGAAGAGAAATATCAAAGCAAGGAAGCTGACTGTGTTTTCCATTTCGTGTTGGGTTGATAAGAATTGGAGGAAGAGTAGGGTGTGGAGGAGAAAGCAGTCGTTTGAGGGGTTTGTTGAAATGTTATGTGGCAATCCCACATCTGAAAGTTAACATTTTTCCACAATAGTATTAGCCTATAAAAGGGTTTCATCTCATTCTTAACAATTCATCCCAAAAACACCAATCCCTCTACTTCTAAGATTGGTTGTATTTTTCCTCTCTCTCTTATAATATTTCACTTTGTAATATTTCTTTGAAATAGTGAAATATTATTTTAGTAGTGTCGGAGGACGTAGGCATAATTGGCCGAATCTCGTTAAATTCTGGTTTTTCTTTTTATTTCTATTTAATAGCTATTGTCGGGTCTTTTACTTTGTGATATATTTTGCTTTAAATTATCTGAGAAAAATTCTGTCACCAAGACTCTAAGAGTCTAAGGAAGTTAGTTTTTAAGGGAGACTATTTGTGACTCCACCAACTACCTGAGAATTTTTCTTTGTATTAATTTTTGGTATAATTATTCATTTTGGTGGAAACTAACCCGATTTCCACAACAATTGGTATCAGAGTCAAGGTTACTGAGTTATATACTCTGTGGTTGCGGCGTAAGCTGATCTTCCACATCAGAAAGGTTTCCTTGGATTCTTGGGTATTCTGGATTTGAAAGCTATTAAATAGTATTAAAGAAGAAATGGCAAGAGACGGACAAAAATCCACGATGGACACATCAACTTCTACTTCATCAATTTTGGCGAGAACTGCTGTGACAAATACGAGATTGCAGTGGAGATTTTTGATGGTACAGGCCATTTCTGCATGTGGCAAGGTGAAGTTCTAGATGCCTTATTTCAGCAAGGCTTAGACATTGCCATTGAGGGAGAAAAGCCAGAAGGTGCAGATGAGAAGGAATAGAAGACAATCAATCGTTTGACATGTGGTACAATTCGATCGTGCCTGTCCAGAGAGCAGAAGTATGCTTTTTGTAAAGAAACTTTTGGAAGTAAATTGTGGAAGACACTGGAGGAAAAGTTCTTGAAAAAGAGCAGTCAAAATAAGCTTCATATGAAGAAAAGGTTGTTCAGATTCACATATGTTCCTAGTACCACGATGAATGATCACATCACCAATTTCAATCAACTTGTAGCAGATTTGATGAACTTAGATGTGATATTTGAAGATGAAGATTTGGCCCTAATGCTGTTGGGATCTCTTCCTGAGGAGTTTGAGTTTCTAGAAACTACTCTACTCTATGGGAAAGTTGAGGTGTCTCTTAGTGAAGTATGTGTTGCATTATACAACTATGAATTGAGAAGAAAAGATAAGAAGGATAGCACCAGTGGAGCAGCAGAAGCTTTGATAGTAAGAGGCCGTTCGAAAAATAAAAACAGAGGAAAGAAAGACAGATCAAAGTCTAGAGTGGGCAAAGATGAATGTGCCTTTTATCGAGAAAAGGGGCACTGGAAGAAAGATTGTCCTAAGTTAAGAAGCAAATCTGGCAAAGGCAAGGCTGTTGCAGATTCAAATGTAGCTGAATGTGATGATTCAGATTTTTCATTAGCATTGATGCCATCAATAAGCAGTTTGACTGCTTGGATCCTAGTCCCAATCGGGAATGATTTTTCGATTTTAAAGAAATTGAAGGTGGAGTTGTCTATACAGCAAATGACAGTCCTTGCAAAACAACTAGAATTGGTTCAATCAAGTTGAGGAATCGTGATGGATCAATCAGAACTCTGATAGATGTAAGATATGTGCTCAGTCTGACCAAAAACCTCATTTCTATGGGAATCCTTGGGAGAAAGGGTTTCACTATAATCATTAAAAATGAAGTAATGAAGGTTATATCTGGAGCACTTATGGTGATGAAAGGAGTTCAAAGGAGCAACAACCTGTATTACTATGAAGGCAATACAGTTTTTGGAACAACAACAACAGTTTCTAGTGATGACCATGAGCTAGAAATAACCAAATTGTGGCATATGCGCTTGGGGCATGCAGGCAAAAAATTCTTGAAACTTCTGACGAATCAAGGATTATTGCAAGGAGTGCGAACCTGCAAATTAGACTTCTATGAGCATTGCATCAAAGGGAAGCAAACGAGAGTGATTTTTGGCACTGCAATCCATGATACCAAGGGTATTCTGGATTATGTTCACTCAGATGTATGAGGTCCTTCTAAAACTGCTTCAATGGGAGGTAAACACTACTATGTTACCTTTGTTGATGATTGTTCAAAAAGAGTATGAGTGTATACAATGAAGACAAAGGATGAAGTGTTGGGAGTTTTTCTCATCTGGAAGAAGATGGTAGAAACTCAGACGGGCAGAAAGATCAAGTGTCTTCAAACAGACAATGGCATAGAGTACACAAGTGATCCATTCATGAAAGTTTGCAGAAATGAAGGAATTATTCGACATTTCACTGTCAGAAATACACCACAACAGAATGGGGTGGCTGAACGCATGAACCGAACTCTACTGGAGAAAGTTTGGTGTATGTTGTCTAATGCTGGATTAGGCAGACAGTTTTGGGCTGATGCTGTAATATATGCATGTCATCTCATTAATCGTTTGCCATCAACTGCTATCAATAGCAAAACACCTTTAGAGGTGTGGTATGGAAAACCTGCTACATATTATAATTCCTTACATGTGTTTGGTTCCACTGCATACTATCATGTTAAGGAATCGAGGTTAGATCCAAGGGCAAAGAAAGCTATCTTTATGGGGATATCCTCTGGTATCAAAGGATATCGACTATGGTGCCTAGAGACGAAGAAAATAATATTTAGTAGAGATGTTACCTTTGATGAGTCTACCATGTTAAAGGTAATAAAGGAGTAGACAGATGGTTCTCCACAGTAGGTGGAGGAAACTCCCAAACAGGTGGAGTTTGATAGAAGAAGAATTGTTGATCCATAAATTGTAAAGTCTGATAAAATTACTCATACGGCAGAAGAGGAGATAATGGTAGAAAATGGATCAGATGAGGAAGCAGAGGTTTCAGCACAAGAACCTTCTCAGCAACTTGAGCCAATTGCACTACGAAAGCCGAAAAGGAATATTAAGAAACCTGCTCGACTTGAAAATATGACTAATTATACATCTTCAGTAGATGATGAGATTCCTTCCACTTATTGTGAAGCTATTCAAATCTTAGAAGAAGAAAAGTGGAGAAAGGCTATGGAAGAAGAGATGCAGTCCCTTGAAAAGAATCAGACATGGAAGCTAGCAAGTCTGCCAAAGGGAAAGAAAGCGATTGACTGTAAATGGGTTTATGCAAAGAAAGACGGATTTTCTGATAAGAATGATATCCGCTACAAGGCAAGATTGGTAGCTAAAGGCTACGCTCAGAAGGAAGGAATTGATTATAATGAAGTGTTTTCTCCAGTTGTAAAACATTCCTCCATTAGAATACTGTTGGCCTTGGTAGCACAATTTGATCTGGAACTAGTTCAGCTGGATGTAAAAACTGCATTTTTACATGGAGACTTATAAGAAGAAATCTACATGACTCAGCCAGAAGGATTTAAAGTTGCTGGAAAAGAAAATTTGGCGTGCAAGTTGAGCAAATCGTTGTATGGATTGAAGCAATCTCCAAGACAGTGGTACAAACGATTTGACAAGTTTATGATAAGGCAGAAATACACAAGAAGCAAATATGATCATTGTGTATATTTACGCAAGCTACGGGATGGTTCCTTTATCTATCTTCTCCTTTATGTTGATGATATGCTGATAGCTTCAAAAGATTAAGGACAGATTCAGAAGTTAAAAGCTCAACTAAATCAGAAATTTGAAATGAAGGATTTAGGGGAAGCTAAGAAGATTCTCGGTATGGAGATATGCAGAGACAGAAAATTGGGGAGACTTTGTTTGACTCAAAAACAATATCTGAGAAAAGTACTAAAGCGTTTTGGGATAAATGAGAAGACAAAACTAGTTAGTACTCCACTTGCTCCTCATTTTAAACTCAGTGCATCTTTATCTCCGAAAAGTGATGAAGAACGAGAATATATGTCAAAGGTTCCATATGCAAATGTTGTTGGTAGCTTGATGTATGCAATGGTGTGTACGAGGCCTGACATTTCACAAGCAGTTGGAGTTGTGAGCAAGTACATGCATGATCCTGGTAAAGGACACTGGCAAGCTATGAAATGGATTCTACGGTATATTCAGAATACTGTAGATGTTTGTATAATATTTGAGTGGGATGAGAAAAGTGGTCAGCGTTATGTGTTCACACTTGCAAAGGCACCGGTTAGTTGGAAGTCTACCTTACAGTCAACGGTTGCTTTGTCTACAACAGAGGCAGAGTACATAGCAGTTTCAGAAGCTGTTAAGGAGGCAATTTGGCTTCAGGGGTTGTTGAATGACTTGGGAATTGGTCAGAAGCATGTCAAAGTGCATTGTGACAGTCAAAGGGCTATTTGTTTGGCAAAGAATCAAGTTTATCATACAAGGACGAAACATATCGATGTTGGATATCATTTTGTACGGGAAATTCTTGAAGATGGTGGGATACTACTTCAGAAGATTTTGACTGCTGAAAATCCCGCAGATATGGCAACAAAAGTTGTGACAGGTATCAAGTTCCAACATTGCTTGGACTTGATAAATGTTCTCAAAATTTAAAATTGGGCACTTCGAAGCACATTTAGAGACATTACTGAAATTTGTAAAGAGAATGTTTGTTTGGAATTGTGAGATCGCTAAGATGGAGATTTGTTGAAATGTTATGTGGCAATCCCACATCTGAAAGTTAACATTTTTCCACAATAGCATTAGCCTATAAAAGGGTTTCATTCCCTTCTTAACAATTCATCCCAAAAACACCAATCCCTCTACTTCTAAGATTGGTTGTATTTTTCCTCTCTCTCTTGTAATATTTCACTTTGTAATATTTCTTTGAAATAGTGAAATATTATTTTAGTAGTGTCCGAGGACATAGACATAATTGGCCGAATCTCGTTAAATTCTGGTTTTTCTTTTTATTTCTATTTAATAACTATTGTCGGGTCTTTTACTTTGTGATATATTTTGCTTTAAATTATCTGAGAAAAATTCTGTCACCAACACTCTAAGAGTCTAAGGAAGTTGGTTTTTAAGGGAGACCATTTGTGACTCCACCAACTACCTGAGAATTTTTCTTTGTATTAATTTTTGGCACAATTATTCATTTTGGTGGAAACTAATCCGATTTCCACAACAGAGTTTATATAGGAATCCGGTGCAGTTTTGTATATGTAATTTTTTAAATAAAAAAGGAAAAAATCATTGGATGCTTGCAAAGAGGAAAGCTTTAACATTACGCGGAAGATTTCACATACACTCAATCATTTAACAATAATAATTTAATCATGAAATGAATAAGAATATTTAATTCTTCCTTAGTCTCAATTTTATGTATTCCTTATTGAAAAATCATATGTTGAGGATCAAGAATTTTTCACATTTTGGTATTGAGATCCTAAAATTGAATTTGTTTATATTAAGCTCCTTATCAACAATTATTATTTTTTACTTCAAATCTTTATTGGACGGCAAAATAAAATGTTACATTTATTTATATTTTTCTCATCTTGTACATCCTAAAAATTGTATCTAAGCAAATAAGCATTAAAGAAAAAATTAGGAAAAGTCAATATAATATATTTTAAATTTAAGCATTTTCCTAAAAAATAATTTTTGAAGTTGAACCTTTTTAAAGTTAGTTCATTATCACTTTTTATAAGGAAATATTAGAACCATAATCTTGTGAGTCATGTGGTGAACTTTAATATCAATATATAAATTTTGTTCTGGACTTAATTATTGTCATTTACGTCAACCAAAGGGTGACTTATTGATTGGTGTTCTCACTTTGTAAAAATTGTGAGTGGGCTCATGTTCAAATTTCTTTACCATTATTCACAATATTGATGGACATGAGTGGAAGGGAATGACTACTCTTGTTATGTAGCCAAGACTCACAAGACCTCTTAATGATTCAAAAAAAATTATTGTCATTTACCATTACTGAAAAAATGGCCTATACCATTTTAGAATTAGTTTATCCAGTTGTAAACCTTTGTCATTTTTCTATGCTATTCAATCTAGATTTGTGTTGGACAGATTTATTAAAGGAATAAAACGTTTAATCACAAATTTTAAAGATGTATTATATTTAATACTCGAATTTAAAATCTCCCATTAAAGAAGAAAATACCGTTCTCATATTATTTCAGGTACCCTTGGGCATAGGGTTCATATATTAGATATATTAATTGTGCTTTTTTAGGCTATTTAATAAGAATATAAAGTAGAAAATCATAATTATTTAATTAAACAATATGATAAATAAAAATCTAAAATTTTGATAGCCAAAATAGTAAAAAGAGTATTAAGATTTGATTGACCTTTTCTTATTTTGTGGATAGATGTTGAAACCTGAAATACGGTGATCCACCACCGGCCACAGTAATTATCAGAAACCCCCCAACAAACAACAAAGAAAAAAAGTTAATGTTGCGGGAGAAATTCTTGAAATTTTGCCCCAAAAAAAAGTTTGTCTTCGAGTTTCTCTCTTTCCCTTTTTTTTTTTTTTTTTTTCCTTCATAGAAAAAAATGGTTGTCAGCATTGACGTAATGCAAAGTCACCAGTTTACGCAAGTGCCATGAGGGAAACGTAGTCAATTCAAATTTTTAATTTTTAGACATTTGATACTATTGGCCAAATTCTGTGTTAATTGATCTGACAGAAAATTGTAGTATTCGAATAACAAAGAAAACTTTTTTTACGGTTATGCTTTCAATTTTTTCCAATTATTTAATTTGTTCTATGGAGAATTGGAGACATTTATAAAGAAACTAAAAATTCCAAGTTTTTAACTTTTTTAATTGTCTGCATTACTGTTTATGCAAATGTTCCTTCATATGTATTATAATAATAAAATTTTGACCGTAGAGTTAATTTTCCAAAAAAAATTCCTTTTCTACCAATAAGCTTAAGCTTGACTTTGACTAGATTTGGATGGTGAGGTATCGACTTTAAATTTTCAGTTTGATATTTTATATAAAAAAAAATTCATTTTCCGTTTAAAATTATAATAAATGGAATAAAAATTGTAGATATGGGGAAGAGAAATGCAAGTGAATAAATAAATTTAAATGGCAATTAATCAACTTCTTGTTAGATGAAATTAATTGGTTTAAACAAAAACAATAGTTTTGGATCATAACGTGGATATGGACAGATATGATTTGAAAAATAGACATCTTTTTGTGAATGATTTATTGATTTTTCTTCTTCTCTATTTTTTTTTTTTTTTTGTAGAATGTGACAACATCCATGAAAAATGGATTTGAAACGGCAAGCCGCACAATAAACCATCTGAAATCCGCCAAAGCCTCAGGTTTCTCGGGGCTCCTGTTCTCAATATTCTTGTGACCCTTTTATTTCCCATAATTATTTATTTATTTGTTATTTATTCAAAGGAAGGAAATGCAATTAATTCCTAAAAGGATTCAAGGAAGTTAATAATTATCTTAGCCGCATCAATATAGCCATAAAATTTTTTATATGGATGTCGTGATTTGTATTAATTCATATATTTTATTTACAAACTCATATAATGACATAGGAAAGGATATTCATTTCAAAATGTTAGGTTTTGATATTTGGTTTAGTTTAAAAAAAAAAGAAAAAAGTTTCGTAAATAATTTGATTAATTTTAATTTTATATTTGAGCCACATTTTATAATTGCGTTAGTTTCAAAAGAACATTTCACCCCTAGTCTTTCGACATTAGGTCAATAATGACATGTTTAGTATATATACTAAAAGAATATGATTCAATGAAAAATGAAATTATATTCCTAAATTGGTATTTTAAAATTCCAATTTCATAAAACTAAATCTTATTTTTATATTCACTTTAAGGTAATTTTGGAAATATAAAATATTTTGTTTAAAAAATAAAGAAAAAAATTATAAATAACAAAAAATTTAAGATATTAAAAATATTTATACAAGAATTAAAATCATATTATCAAATATTTTAACTACCAAACTCAAATTTGAAATAAAAATCTTATTTTTATTCTAAAATTTAGAATATCAAACATACCCTTAATATTGAGTCTTAGGTGTAAATATTAATATCTCATAGCAAATATTATAAAAGAAAAAAATATATATTCAGATAATCTTTTTTTTATAAGCTTATTTTAAAAGGTAAATTAGGTCAAATAATCTTTTTTTACCAATCAGAAATTAATTTCAAACGTTAGAAAAAAGTTCATTTTAATTCCACGTGAAATTGAAACCTAAAAGGTGGAGCATAAAACGGAGAAAAAGTCGGCGGGTCTACGTTTTCACCATCCGAAGATCATGGGATTTACATTAAATTATTTCTTATGTATCCAAAGAATTCTAAACCATTAAACCAATGACGACCAGATAGCATAACCGTCATAACTAACCTAAAGTGTTCATTCGAGTCAACCAGCCACCTCAATTAGCTCCATAAATCTACTAATTAGTAATTAACAAATTTTATTGATCGGTTTAAACAAAAGAATAAAAAAGTAATTGTAAGGATGGCAGTGGGGCTGAAAACTCAACGTTTGTCATGGATTGAAGACTTTTTAATTCTATTAAAAACATGAGAAATGGTAAGGATAGTTGTAGTGAAAGATACTCTCTTTGTCATTTCTCAATGAAGATAGAGAAAATATTAAAATAGAGGAGAAAAAATAAATAAATAATTATTAAGATCATTTCTCTCTTCTCAATAATTAATCATATTTTAAAGCTACTTTTCTTAACATTTCCCTTAAGAACATAGTTCATTTGTTAAATTTTTATTATAATCTCTAATTTAATAATTTAAAAGGCATTAAGTGAATGAAGAAAAATTATAATAATTTAAAATGCTTAAATTATCTTTTTAAATTCAATTTCTAGTTTTAGAAGAAGTAAAATTTTTTTGTTATACAGATTAAAGTTGTGAAATTCTAAATTTGAATTTTTAATCAGACACATTATATTAAAAACATATTATAAAAGAATAAAAGGAAATCAATTTATTTTAATTCTTTTAATGAATAAACTTTTGGAATAATTTCTCATATGAAACTCTTTTTAATATTTTTTTGTCTCGAATTACGTGTATAATTTTTTTTACACAAATTACATGTATATAAGGAAAGGATTATATTGTTAAGAGAATTATTATTTTCAGAATTAATTATAAAATTTAAAGTTAACCACACTTCTAGTTAGATGTGGATAATTAAAAGCTGGCTAGAAGACAAATTGTTGCGGTGTAGTTATGCTAGTCCTAATCATATTATTCAGACTTGCGTGATTTTCTAATTAACCGAAAATTCAGTAAAATGTAATCAAATAATGAATTAATAAGTTGCTTGAGAAAAAAAATAAAAGGTTAACAATATTCCTCTAATTAAATAGATCTAATTTACGACTCAAGCTATCAAAAACTTTGATCCTTCTTTTCCTTTCCCTCCAATAAAATTATCATAGAAGTTATATAAGTAGTTAATTTTGCAGTCATGCGAATGAAAACTTATATAGATCTAATTTACAATTCACATTATTTAAGTATCGGGTACGAATTACTTTTAAAATTTGGTAAAGAGTATTTTACCCTTTAATGGGTATGCACAATAAGAATTCAGATTAATTTGGAACCTCTCGATACTATTACCGTGGATTTCTTAAATATTCATTCATGATATTTTATCCCAAAAAAATAATAATAATAAGCACAATAAATATTTTAAAGAAAAACATAAAAATAAATTATTAAAATTATTATGAAATAGATAAATAACGTTTGAGACAATATGCAAGGCCGGGCTGCAACTGAAAGCCACGGGCTCAAGCAATACATCTATATTATAATCAAATAAATAACAATAAAACAAGCTCCATCAATGCATTCCTCGAGCCAATTTGGTTACAGTTTCTGAAATTTTTTGTTCAATATTAAAAAACGTAGCTTAAAGACAGCTTGAAGGCTGAAGGAAACCGGTAGCCGAGCCGGCAGCATTGGTACATGATGATTCAGCTGGCTTGTTATTGTATGTGAGCTTTACGTCCTCCAATTGAATCCCAGTGCATGGATTGGTTTTACTGCAATCAAATTTGACCCCTACTTGTGTCGCCGATGATCCATGGATATCTTGATAAGTCACGTCGCTAATTTTAACTCCCGAATTCTGGCAAACATATATAGAAATAGTTAGATTTTTAGATTTTTTTTTCTGATGATTTTTTAAAGAATTAAGATATTTACCTGGCCAGGGCAATTTTCGTCGCCTGGACAGTAATTTTGGTCAATCACAACTGGGTTTTGGACATTAGTCATAACAGAATGTTGGAAAAGAATGTTCTTGGCGAAACCATTGCTTGGTCTTCCCCAAGTTTTTATTCTCAAACCATTTTCTGTTCCTGAAAATGTTGTAGTCTTAACCGTAACGTTTTCCACTCCATCTTCATTAAGATCCTTGCCCAAGCTTCCAATGCTGTAATTATATCACACAATTCGTATAAAAATTTTCTATTAAGAAAAATGAAAATTTTATATACTTAGATTGTGATTATATTTTGAGTAGTTACCTGATTCCATGGCCAGGACCGCAAGCAACATTTTCAATCCATAAAGAAGAGGTGCCAGGGCCAATTGATACACAATCATCACCTGTACCAATCTTTGAATTTAAGATTGTGACACCATTTGATGATTGGACATGAATTCCATCGGTGTTAGGGCTGTCCCCAGGAGCTGACACTTTCACATTTTCTACCTTCACATTCTGGCACCCGTTTATCACTATGTGAAACATTTGGCTATTCTCTGATGCTAACCCATCGATTTCGATATTCTTCGAATTGGAAAATTCCAATGACTGCACAAAAACAAAACCCTGAATCAATACATAACTATTTTTATGCATGCCCCTGAGCAGTGTTATCTAACTTTTCATTTTTCCCATGTGGGTTCCCCAATGGAACAGATAAAAGAAAAGATAGTTTGCACTTCTCTATGTGCATATATGGATTGCATTGAATAAGTCGAATGAGTTGTGTACCGTTGCACCGGAGGGGCAACTGCTGCCAGAAGACTTGCAAGACCACAAGCTAGAGCCCTGACCATCAAGTATACCACCAGAAAGAGTAATACCATCAACATGTTCAAAAATTATCCAATTATTTGAATCACCAATAGCAGAATAATCTGATGGAGCCAAAAGGGTACCATCTATACTAACTACAATTCTACTACTCTGGCAGGGTCCCTGAAACTCAACTTTCCCCAGAGAATATCTCCCTGGAGGAACATACAGAGTTGCAGGGGTTGTAGACCCACAGGCTTCAGCCCATGCACCAACAAATGCCTTTGTTGAGTCAGTTGTTCCGTCTGGTTTGGCACCATAGCTTTGAACATTGTACTGTGCTGATTCTGCCCTTAAATGAGATGCTGATGAAGTAAAGAAAATGAAGAGAAAAGTTATCAGAGCAAGAAAGCTCATTTTGTCTGCCGTTTCTTGTTTGGTTGAAAATGAGTGAAAGAGAGAGAAGAGAGAGTGGGTTGTCCTCATATGGCAGTTGAAGGGGTTTATATAGAAGTTGGAATCAAACTGGTGAGGGAATTTGATGCAGATTATCTGTTTACCTAATATATTATTAGTTACTTTAAATTGAAGAATTATCTCTTTATAAAAGATTTTCTGGGATTTTCGGGTAGCTTATCTCTTTGCCTATATATATATATATAGTTTTTTTTTAATATATAGATTTATTATTATTATTATTATTATTATTATTATTATTATTATTATTATTATTATTATTATTATATTTCAGCTAAATTATTAGTCTCTTTTGTTTTCATTGATGTTTTAAGAAGATTTTTTTTAGCTTAGCTCACATTATGTACCAAAAAAATATTTTTAGAAGATGTAATATTTTTAATAAACAAGGGAATTATTAAAAAAATATAAATGAATAATACCCAAGTGCAATAAGTTAAAAATGTGAAAGGAAAATGGGAAAAAAAAACCTAATTATATCCTAATTTGGATAATTAAATTTAAGAAAAGTCAGCATGCATGTGATGTGATAATACACTGATTTGAGGAAGTCTTACAACATTTTAACAGTGAATAATGCACGCATTTCGTATTTGTACAGTGAATAATGTACGCATCAGTCTTCGGCGTGTATTCTCTTATAATATTGGACCCTTTTGAAGAAATTCAGATTTAATGTCCAATTGTTCAGTTTTTACATTTCATTTTTTGAGGTCTAACACACTAAAAATTCAATTGAGTGTTGGGGGAATTCAACTTTTAAGGTTCCAACGAGCCAAAAATTGAATATGGTATTTGGTTAAATAAAAATAAAAATTATTATTGAAAATTCCTAAAATGTCAACTTTTGAAATTTGTGCTAAAAATTGATTTTTTATAAAAATTGTAATTTTCAACTTTTTATATCAAAAGTTAGCTTTTAAATTTTTATTATATAAAATATTTTTTATTTATACTTATATTAATTTAAAATAATATTTATTGATTAAAAATAATATTTTTTCGATTATACTAATTAATTATTATTTTTATTTTATATGATATGCAATAATATTAATAAATAAAAAAGTTCGTATATATGCATCACATTAATATTATAAAACAATTATCTGTAGTTATTTTATAAATTATAATTAATTTTCAATTGTTGAGTCATCAAATACTTTAAAAATCAATCATGAATGATAAATTGCTACAATTGGCTGCTGACAGTTGATTGATACCGCTGAACCAAACAGACCCTGAGTTGGATTTAATCTACTCATCTCATTTGTTGTAATTGGGTTTATTGAAAAAAAAAAGCAAAAAAAAATTGATGTATCAAATAATTATCATTTCTTGTGATTTTAAAATAATAATGATTATATATATATAATAATTTATAATTAGGTTGATTCATAAATTTTATTTATGGATTTATCCGTATATATATAATTAAAATGGGACAAATTTGGAAATGCACATGATTAAGATTAATTGGAATAAGATGGAGTGGAAAAAGGAAAAGAAATCGGCGGATGGCTAAAATCATGGGTCCCTAACTTTCCATTAGTTTCGCCTTATAAAAGTCATATTCTGAATGTGCACTTTGTTTCAGCCTTATAAAAATCGTGGGTCCCTAACTTTCCACTGTCTATCTTTTACACATTTAAATATGGGTTTCCCTTTTATCTTCTACATTTATTTGAATGAAAAATAACCTTATTTTTAAGATTATAGGACCCAAATCAAAATAATAAGGATACGTATTATCTAAAACAAAAATAAGGATAATATAAAACATATAACGAGCACTTCTCTTTATTTTTTTATTTTGATATCCTATATATAAAAAAATAGCAATTCATATAAAAGTATTTTCACTTAGTCATTATAAGAAAAAATAAAAAAATATAGTTTTTAGCATATCTTATAATATGAACTCCTTTCCCACGTATAATACAATATAGTATAACGGTTATAACGAACCTAACATTTTAAAGTGGTTACTCAAGTCAACAACCTTAATTTTGCACTTTGCACTTGCCATGCACGCCTATGTATCATGTTTGCGATTTCCACGCCTATGATGGAGGCCGATTATAAATGGTGAAATTTTTCCCATTACTAGGTCAAATAGCGACATTAAGTTCAATTGATTAGAAAAAAAAGGAGGTAATATTCTATGACAAATGCTATAATCTTCTTTATTTTATCTTCTTTGTTACCTTTTTTTTTAAAAAAATAAAATCAATTGACATCATTAGTGTTATTATTTTTAAAAATTACTATTTTCCATTAAATAAATTAATATAGAAGATAAAAAAAATATTTTATAATAAGTGAAACTAGGGAAACTTTAATAAAAAATAAATTGTTTTTAGATAACTAAAAGAAACTAAAGAGTAATATAGACTTTGCACCAACATGCTAAGATAGCATGGGCATGTTGATGGTAGCGCGAGCATGATGAGCTAGCATGGGCGTGATGAGCAGTGTGATGGTAGCTCAAGCGTAATGAGCTAGCACGAGCATAATGAGTATTATAATGGTAGTGCAAGCGCATAAAAAAATGATATGTATCCAATTAAAAAATGGAAAAACATTTAAAAAACTTTTAAAAACATTTTCCTAACTTTTTTAATTTGGTCCTTAATTAGTTCTAAAATAATATATATATATATATATATATATATATATATATATATATATATATATATATATATATATATAACTTTAGATAAATTTAGACAAGAAACAAATATTGGAATAACTTAGCATGCATCTTCCTATTGTTTGTTTAATGGGGAAAAAGATGATGAAGAATTGGGGCAACATTTGTGGGGGCTTCCAATGCTTCCAAGTCGCACAACATCATTTGTAAGTTAGCCCAAAAATTCATCAGTCAGAGTATGCCATGTGAACCTTAAAACATTGCCTTAAATTCCACATTTTCGATAAACAATTGGATATCAAAGTCAAGATTTCCAAATTAACTAATACTATTTATATATTTACTGTCATAATTTTCAAATAACCATATCGTATAGTCAGCATAAAATTACGGTTTCACTATCATGCGATGCGATGACCATGGCAGCCGCAATTGAGTATATTCCATCCCATCAATGGCGCTGAAATTTTTGAATACTTAATAGTAAACTTTTCTTGATTTTAATTTGATATTATTCAGTAATGTTGCCAAAATTCCATTACGTTTACTAGCACACTGCAGTGTAGATTCTCCCTTTTTTCTTTTCCTTTGAAATTTATTGGAGATACTCAATTAAAATGGAAAAATCAAATTATAAAAATTTATATTTTTCAATACAATATTAAAAATTTATTTTTAAAAAAAAATTGAAATTCAACACGATTATAAATACTTTCAAATTTTTTGAAATTCAATACGATTTGAAAAGACTTTCAATTTTTAAAATTTTTTATTAACTAAATTAATCACGACATACCATAATTGATTTTGTCAATCAATTTTTTCATAAACCCAAGTCTTGAAATTGGAAAAACAGTTTCAGTGCACCCGTTGATTTACTAACTTACTAGCTGTGTAGAAATTGAGGACTTAAGGTTACAACATCCTCTCTATTTTAAAATTGGAATATTACCAAAATTAGATATTCCAATTAAAACAAATGAAATTAAAACAATGAATTTGCGGGTTTGCTCATCCATGTTTCAGGGAATTTTTTCATGCTGCATGTGTTTCGAGGCCCTGTTTTCATATTTTATGTTGGGTTTGGCAAGTGATATTTAATGTTCAATTATATCATTTCTTGCATCTCATCAATTTACCAAGCTATCAATATTCCACAATCACAATTTACATGAATCTATATGAAAATTTTACTCGCCATATATACTGCCAAACTTTGAATTTTTCCATTTGAAATCTTCCAATATCACCATGAAAGATCATAGTGTAGCCTTCACCACCCAACTGCCCTACTGAGATTAAGTTTTTTCTCAGTTCGGGAATATGTCTGACATCCTTCAGCTCCCAAACAGACCCGTTCAACTTAATCTTCACTTCACCCTTACGAATAATAGTGCAAGGTTGATCATCACCAAGATATACTTTTCCAAGGTTTCCGGGGACATACCTCTCGAATAATTCTTTCTGTGAAGTAGCATGAAATGATGCTCCAGAGTCTAACACCCAAGACTCCTCATTGCTTTCCAAAAAGCATATCAATGCGTCATTGCCTCCAGAGGTGGAAGTAACATTTGCCTCTACCTTTGCTTCATGGTTCTTCGGTGCACTCTTGCATTGATTTTTGTAGTGCCCAGTCTTCCCACAATTCCAACATTCGACAACTTTCGAACTATGGGAATTACTGGGATTCCTGAATTTGGATCTCATGTCCTTTGATTTACCTCGGTAGTTTGACTTGCCTCGTCCATTGCCTCTGGTTGAATTACTTCCTCTTGACTCTGTATGCAAAACTGAAGAAGTTGATGATTCACCCGACTCTCTCCGTCGAATCTCTTCATTGAGAACTAAATCACGAACATCATCAAATTTCAACTTAGTGCTTCCCGACGAGCTACTCACAGCTTGACAGTAGCATTCCAGCTTTCTGATAGAGAAGACAAAAGTATTAATGCTCGTACTTCTTCATCAAATTCAATTCCAACCGAACTCAATTGGATTGTGACTGTATTGAGTTTATTGAGATGTTGAGTTACCGATGCGCCTTATGTCATTCGCAAGTTGAACAAGCACCTCATGAGGTGCACTTTGTTTGAGGCTAAAGGCTTCTCATACATATTAGAAAGAGTCATCATAAGACCTGTCGTGGTCTTTTCCTTTGCTATGTTGAAAGCAACATTGCGGGATAACGTCAATCGGATAACTCCAAGAGTTTGTCTGTCGAGAAGACTCCAGTCTTCTTTCTTCATAGCCTCTGGCTTCTTCCCTGAGAGAGGTTGATACAGATTTCTTTGATACAAATAATCTTTCATTTGCATTTTCCAAAAGCCAAAGTCTGCACCATCGAACTTCTCAATTTTCACATTTTCTTCGTTTGCGGCCATCGCTTCTGCTCAAATCTGACTTCCTTTGGATCGTTTCTGACAATTCTTGCAAACCACTGTGTATTAAAACACCTCCGTGGATAATTTGGTACAACTGACCAAAATTTATGTGAATAGTAATCGCCCTTCAAGAAAAAGATAGAAAAATGCAACCAACGCTCTGATACCAATTGTTGGGAAATAACGTCAATTTTCCTATAATCAAATTTATAAGAAAGCGAAAAAAATGCGGAATAATAAGACACAAGTTGATAACGGAGTTCGGTCAATTATGTCTACGTTTCCAGACTGTTGCAGATCTTTTACTGAAGGAAGAGAAATTTACAAAGTATTTACAAACACTCACAACTCACAACCTCTCACTAAAGCTTCTCTCTCACTTTTGGATGGAATGCCTTACAAATGAATTTCTAAGGCTATATATAGGCTTACACATTCTCAATGGATGATCAAGATTAATTCTCATCTACTTTGATGAATAATTGAGATCATTTCTCACATATCATCTTACCAACCAAATAAATGGTCAAGATAAATCTCCACCTACCAAATGGATAGTCAATATTAATATTCACCTACCATCTTACCAAACAAATAAATGGTCAAGATTAATCTCCACCCACCAAATGGATGATCAATATTAATCTTCAACTATCATCTTAACTACCAAATATTTTGTCAACAAAAGATGCATCGTCCATCTTTATTGTCATTTATTTCTAATGCATGTGTAGTTTGACCAACACTTTTATCCCAAAAAAAAAGCATAATAAATATTTTAAAGAAAAACACAAAAATAAATTATTAAAATAATTATTAAATAGATAAATAACGTTTGAGACATTATGCAAGGTCGGGCTGCAACTGAAAGCCACAAGCTCAAGCAATGCATCTATATTATAATTAAATAGCTAACAATAAAACAAAGCTCTATTAATGCATTCATCGAGTTAATTTGGTTACAGTTTCTGGAATTTTTCTTCAATATTAAAAAACGTAGCTTAAAGACAGCTTGAAGGCTGAAGAAAATCGGTAGCCGAGCCGGTAGCATTGGTACATGATGATTCAGCTGGCTTGTTATTGTATGTGAGCTTTAAGTCCTCCAATTGAATCCTAGTGCATGGATTGGTTTTACTGCAATCAAATTTGACCCCTACCTGTGTCGCTGATGATCCATGGATATCTTGATAAGTCACATCGCTAATTTTAACTCCAAAATTCAAGCCATATGGGACAATTGATATATATAAAGCCCGTTTGATTACAAATGGCTATAATCAAGTTTTAGGAATTGACTATTTTGAATGTTTCTCTCTAATGGCCAAATTGGTGACCGTGAGGGTTTTCTTAGTTATAACAATAGCAAAACTATGGAAGTTGCATTAATTAGACATAAATAATGTCTTCTTACTTGATTTTCTAGATGAATAAGTTTACCTTCACCCACCTGAAGTATATCACAAAGCAGTTCACAACCAAGTTTGTCTCTTAAAGAAGTCCTTATATGGCCTTAAATAGGCATCTTGACAGTGGAATCTTGAGTTCACTAAACAACTCCATTTGTTTTGCTTTACAAAGAGTGGACATGATCATTGCTTATTTGTCAAAGCCACCACATGAGTGTTTTTAATGTTGCTTTGTGTATGTTGATGTTGCTTGTTAATAGTTAACTCTCCAGTAGCTACACAAGAAGTCAAAAATTTTCTTCATGCACAATTCACTATTAAATACCTAGGCCATGCAAGGTATTTTTTGGGTCTCAAGATTGAAAGGTTTTCTTTTGGTGTTTATTTGTCCTAAAGGAAATACATTCAAGATATTCTCATAGACCTTGACATGCAATGATGTAAGCCAACAAAAATATCTGTGCCAAAAGGTTTTAAATTCCCCACTGCTTTTCTTAAGCTCACATATCCAGAAAAGTTCAGAAGATTAATGGGTTGATTACTTTATTTCAATCTGACAAGGCCTGATATCACTTACAGTGTACATCAACTCAACCAACATGTCTTAGAGCCTTGTCATTCTCACTGGGAGGCTACAATGCATATTATGAGGTATATGTGGTACACTTCTACACAACGTCTCTTCTACCCTGGCTATAATGATTTCCAGTTAGTAGCTTACAGTGATAGTGATTGTACCTCCCGTCCTTTGTCTTGCAAATCCTTAAGTGGATTTTACATTTTTCTTGGAGAGGCATTAGTTTCATAAAGTTCTAAGAAACAAAGCATGGTCTTACGATCTTCTAATGCATTTGTAGCAATTGAATCCAAAGCGTTTGAAAAAAAAATGCAATTAAGCTTCTCTATCTAACTTTGTTTTTTAAAAATAAAATTTTAATGTCTCTTAGCTTCAAATTTGTAATATTGCTCACACTTTTAGAAACATACAATTTGCAATGGATAAACTTGATATATATATATATATATATATATATATATATATATATATATATATATATATATATATATATATATATAAATTTGTCCCCTTTTTGTCTCTTTCTTCAAGTTTTACCTTTATTATTTGAAAAAAGAGTTACATATCTTAATCCTTAATTATTCCTGTTATTCTTTAGGAAAAAAAATTATTAATTCTTTATATATTCAATCAATATATTTGTTTAATGGACGAAAAGATGATGAACAACTGGGGCAACATTTGTGGGGGCTTCCAATCCTTCCATGTCGCACAACATCATCCGTTGGTTAGCCCAAAACTTCATCAATTACAGTATGCCATGGGAACCTTAAATATTGCCTTAAATTCCACATTTTCGATAAACAATTGGACATCAAAGTCAAAATTTCCAAATTAATTAATACTATTTATTTATTTACTGTCATAATTTTCAAATAACCATATCGTAAGTCAGCATATAATTACTGTTTCACTATCATGCGATGACCATGGCAGCCGCAATTGAGTATATTCCATCCCATCAATGGCGCTGAATTTTTGAATACTTAATTGTTTAACAAAACATCATGAGATGGGTTAATTAGCACATTTTATCCTTAATCCACGGCAATTAGATTAACTTTTCTTTATTTTAATTTGATATTATTCTGTAATGTTGCCAAAATTCCATTATGTTTACTAGCACACTGCAGTGTAGATTCTCCCCTTTTTCTTCCTCCTTTTTTCTTTTCCTTTCAAATTTATTGGAGATACTCAATTAAAATGGAAAAATCAAATTATAAAAATTTAGATTTTTCAAACCAATATTAAATTTTTTTTAAAAAAAAAATTTGAAATTCAACACGATTATAAATAATTTCAAATTTTTTGAAATTCAATACGATTTGAAAAGACTTTCAATTTTTAAATTTTTTTATTAACTAAATTGATCACTACATACCATAATTGATTTGGTCTATTAATATTTTTCACAAACCCAAGTCTTGAAATTGGGAAAGCAGTTTCAGTGCACGAATGATTTACTGACTTTCTAGCTGTGTAGAAAGAATATTTTATGCATAAGAAATTTTATGAAATATTTATGTGGAGTTATCTTATAACAAAAAATGGTACATTGGAGTGGAACAAATGAAATTAAATCGATGATTATGGACCAATTAAGGATGAGTGGAACAAATGAAATTAAATGGTACTATATGATCACCTATAGTAAATTGCTTCTCAAATACAGTTAAAAGTTGAAAAGAAAAGAATAAAAATTCAAAATTGTAATTTTATAATCAACTAATTACTCCTTTGATTATGGACCAATTAAGGATTATATTTTTTTTCAGCGTAAATGATAATGGTTGAGGATTACTGACTGACTTTAATTTGGACTACTAAAGTCTAGAGGTAATTATGTATATATCTCAAAAGTTTCGAAAGTTGGTATGAATCCCTTTCTTTGCCTGTATGTGTCTAAAGTTAATGTATCCTTTTTCATTTTCATTAATTTGGCCTAATCCTTTGATTTTCATTAATTTGTATTTTTATTTGCCTGAACAGCATTTTATTTCATTGATTAGACTCCAACATATATCAAATAATTATGACTTAATACATATAGAAGTATTTTATTTTATTGAAGAAAGGAAAAGGACTAAAACCAACTAAGTCAAAAAGTCTCCTATGATGAGCAACATCACCTGGCTGCCAAACCATTTTTCAAATACCTGCTAACCCTATCGTTAAGATTTAAACAAGAAAAATTGGGCATATGCACGTGATAAGTTACGAATACCCTAAGAGAATTTGCTAAGCCATGTGATGGGCTGTAGAGGAATTAATCTGTGTAAAAAATTCAAATTATAAAGGTGATCATAAACAGCATAATGATTGAATTGTTTCAAAAATAATGTGAACACATCTAAAGTATATAACTAATAATTTATGGAAACTGTGTTCCATATCAGCCACGATATATTGATGTGTTAGAAGTATGAATTTTATCAAATCATATGTCACATCTATTTGAATAGAAAATTAAATAACTAAGAGTTGATTAAAAAAAAAAAAAGCAAGACGTCCCCTTTGTACAACAAGAATTTGATTGAAACTGATAGTTATTTGCATAAAGAATAGTTATTTTGCACATGTTTGCATGTGTATTGATATTGACTTTGAATGGAGAAAAGAAAGTACAATTGTTTATCTATTTTCAACTTGCTTGTCAAGGCATTCACGGCTGAGTCGTACAATTACCCGTATTAGTTTATTTATTTATTTTTTAACATCATACTAATTAGTACAATACAACTATCCGTATTGATGTTGAGACATCCAAAGACCAAATATCCGTATTGAAGTTATTTTTATTTTTCATCAATTTCACACTCTTGTTGAGAAATTGTTTTGACTGTTTTATTAAATAATTTCAAACTGATTTGGTTGAAGAGTTTCAAGCTCTCACATCAACTCTAATTTAGAAAACATGGAAAAAGCAAAAGCGATTTTTATTTTTATTTTTGTTTATGGTGATAAATATATTTCATTGTTAATTTTATTATTATAAGCTGATTAAAGACGTAATTTAATTAAGACTAGTATTGAGTTATCGAAAGACCAAAAACCCTTCTAGCGAGCACAATTCTCATCCCACACAGTGTAATTAATTAGTTGGACACATGCCGTCATGTTCAAGTAAATTAAACTCAAATGTTCGGAATAATTTAAGAATGTGATTGACCTCATTAAAAAAAAAAAAAGACTTGCTTAGTGGCAGGTGGCAACCATGTGCAGAAGAAAATTCCATTGTTTAATTGAAGCAAAAACTGCTCATGGTATATTCATGTACCATTTGATGACGGTGTTCACAATTTTCTTAAAATCGATAAAATTAAAAATTTAGTACTTTTATGTCTTTCATTCGATTTTAATTTTTTTTAACTTATTATAGTCTTAAAATTTTAAAAAGTTTAATTATTTTATAGTAAAAAGATGCAAATTTCACTCTATGATATAAATCAAAAATCAAATAGCATCTCAAAATCAAATTTGAGTCAATTGAACCCTTAAAATTTAATTTTGGGACAAATCAATCCATTGTGTTTCACTTCGTTCATCCTTTTTCTGGTGAATGATTATTATAAGAAAATAATGAAGTGATACGTGACAATCTATTAAGTTATATCATTATTATTATTATTGGTATTATTATTTACAATTAGTTAGTTATCCTCACATTGCATCGGACTATAAAAATTAAGATAACAAAACAAATGCATAATGCATAAATAATCTAACATTTAGCAAGCAGTTAAGTATAAAATTTATTAATGTAAGCATACACATAATATAAATATTTTAACATAATGTCATAAAAAATTTATTTATAATACGCAAATATTGTTAAAATTTCATGAAAATATAAAACTGAAAGTTTGACAATAAAGATATTGTGCACTTGCTTCTCGCACACAAACTTGCATCATCAACATTAAGTAATTAATATCGACCAATGCAATAGTACCATATATCTATTAATATTTAATTAATATATAAAGTGCAATCAGTATATTATTACAGCTACTACAGTAACATATTGACTTTGCCATGCATTACCAATACGATACCGTTGAATGCTACCTAAAATTTTGAATAGGATACCGTTATACTGACAGTACTCACCAGCCCCAAAACTGCATTAAATAATTTATTGTCCAATAGTGACTGACAAATGAGTTAGAATATTAATTATCCTAGTTGTCCACCTATATTCATTGTCTATAATGTTCTCATTCCTTTTTGTTCACACGAATTAGAATGTTTTTTTAGTCAGTACTAAATTGTGTTTACATAGAATTTAGTATCTCACTTTTATTAACTTTTGTCTTTTTTATTTATATTAAAAAAAAATTCACCCCAATCTCAAAAAAATATCTCACCCTCATTTTTCTTTCCAGATCTCCACTTTGATTTCCTGCCACCCTCGCTTCATCATGATTAAATTGCATGTGCCGATCGTTTGTTTCTACTTTTGTTTGAAATTTCATATTTTTTCTTCCCAGATCTTCATGCCAATTTCCCCTTTGTAGTTGCTTTTAAGTTATCACCTCCCGTCACCATGTGCAGAGTACATGCATGTTTTGATAACCTTATCGATTGTGATCAGATGCTCTGCTATTTAGTTATCTTTCTCCAAATCTTAGTAGTTGTGTCCATTGGGGGTATACACGGTATGATCCAATTTAGAAATTGTAAAATCTCCGATATTATCTTGAAAATTCGAATATCTATAAATCTAAATTTTGTATTGTATTAAAAAGAAAAAAAATATATGTATTGTATTGTCTTGAAAATTCGGGACAATTCGGTACTGTTTTTCGGTTATTCCGGTACAATTTTTCAGTTCTTTCGGCACTAAATAATACAGTACAAAACAATTTAGTACTCGGATATTTTGAACTAAATAAAAAGTGTATAAAATCTAAAATTGGTATTTAATAGTATTATAAAAAATCCGCAATCATCACATAAAAATGCTCATAATAAACGATCAATTTTTGAGGAGCAAGAAAAATTTATGAGAGTATTTTCTTTAAATCATTAAATTAAAATTAAATAATACAATATTTTCTTATATAGAAGATTTATGAATTAAAAAATTTAATTATAAAGTATAACTATGTAAGTTTGTGAGTATTTAAATTATGTATATGATTTTAGTATTTATATTAATTATAAAGTATATAATTATATAAGTTTATTAAGTATATATGTTACGTTTGCAATCTAGACTCTGATCGTAAAGACATATTTCAGTCATATATACTACAGTACAAAAATGTACCAATTAGATTTTAAATACGAATAAATAAGTGTGAGAAAAACTATTTTCATATGATAATAAAAATGTCTAATAAGAAAGCTTAATTGAATTGATTAATTGTTGTAATTTCATGTTTCACATGCAAATTGAGGCAACAAATTAGACTTAAAATAGAAGATTTTTCGTGACAATAAAAATATGATTTAAGCATATCAAAATGTGAAAAATATTATTTTAAAGTCATAGGTGAAGTTATAAGGTTAAAGGCCCGAATTGTAGAAATACGATTCTTAGTGCAAGTTTACAACATGATTTTTCTAATTATGAGTTAGAGAAATGAGTTCACGATCACAATGACACCGATATGATTGCAATATAATTTTAAGATTTTTAAAACTAATAAATTAGAAATCGAACAGTAGAAGAATTTTATGGGTGTGATTAAGAAAAATCACTATATCGCAAAAATACGATTTTCTCATCGAAAGTCATTTTATAAAATTTAAAAGACCATTTCGAAGAGAAAATTATTTTATATTATTTTGTATAATTAATTTAATAGGATTAAATTGTTTTGAGGTCGGATTTTGGAGAAATAAATTAAATCTGAATTATTTGGGAGAAAAATTGGTGATTGGTGGAAATTGGTTTAAGTCAAATAGAATTAGTATGTAATTGGGTCATTTGTCAACTTAAAAAGTTAATTAAATTTTAAATAGCCAATAGAGTATGGGATTAAATATTAATGTGGATTAATTAGTTACTAATTGGGGTATACAAATCAAATTTGTTTAATTTATTTTCATTTTTCATATATAAAAATCAAACAAAAATCTTCATCTTCTCCTTTTTACTTGACCAACCCACCCATAGCTACTTTTCTCTAATTTTTTTCTTTCTATTTCTCTCTTGCAAATCTTTATAATCAAGGTTTAGAAGTAAGAATAATTTATTTGTGGGAGAAGAAAATTTATTTGGAGAAAAAGGGAGTTTGGCAAACATTTCTAAGGAAAATTAAAAGTGAGAAATTCCTCCATTTCCTTATTATTTTCTTCATGGAACTATGTTGTTGAGTTTGATTCTTAGATAATTTGGCTAGAATTTAAGAAATATTGGTGGAATTTGAAAGAACCATAAAAATAGAGTTTGGTAGAGAAAATTAGATAAAAATAGAAAATGAGTAGAATGAGGTTTGAGGATGATGGATATGATGAAAAATTGATAGAAATAATTTTTAGGAATTTTTATGGAAATATTGGGAATTTTTTATAATTATGGCCATAGTTTTGAAAAACTTATTTTGAATGATTTTGGTGAAATTTTTGGATTTTTGGCATAATTATTAAAAAATTTATTAGGAATTATTGAATGTAATTTTGGTGAAATTGGTGATGGAAAATGGAAGATAATGGGTCATAGTAATTATAAAAATTTAGTTGGAATTTTTAGACCATTTATTGAATTAATAGAAAATTTTGAGTTTGAAATAGATTTTTGGAGAAAAAATGGAAAATAAAAATATGAAGAAAAAAGTAAATAAATTGAAAAAAATTAGAAGATAAGAGAAAATTTTAATTAATTTTGAAATTTTGTGTTAATAGTATATAACGTAAAATAAGACCGGTAGAAAAATATCCGTAAATATAAGAGTTGAAAAAATTAAATGAGTAATTTAATTTTCATTTAAATTTAGTAATTTGTATTGACTCAGTAATCAAATAAAAATTTAATGGTTATTCAAGTGCACTGTTAGAGCAGATATCAATAGTTGGAAGAGCAAACGTGCTGACAGTTTCCGACAAGTTATTATAAAGATTCATATATTATGCTTTTTGACATGAATTTGATTTATATTTTTTTATTTATAACATTTATGAGAATATTAAATATTTAGAAATTCTTAGAAATATATTTTATAATAAAAATAAAATGTTTTGGTAAAGAAAGTGTATTGGTATGAAAGTTATCACCTCCCGTCACCATGTGCAGAGTACATGCATGTTTTGATAACCTTATCGATTGTGATCAGATTCTCTGCTATTTAGTTATCTTTCTCCAAATCTTAGTAGTTGTGTCCATTGGGGGTATACACGGTATGATCCAATTTAGAAATTGTAAAATCTCCGATGTAATGGCCCAAATACCGGTTTAGTCGTAAACTATAGTTTTCGAGATTGATCAGTATATTCGGGGGTCAAAAATACACCTGTGTGTGAAAAATATTTTATTTGATCATCGGAAAATATAGGTTGTGACTAGTCTGAGGGTAAAATTTGGAGTGAAAATAAATTCAAATAAGCCCTCAAAAGTCAAAATTAAGAAAAAAAAGACCCGATTTGATTAAATAGTTGGTTGACCATACTTTGACCGGGCTATGAAAAATAGCAAACGATATCTAAAAATTTATTTTAAGACATGGATAGACTCTAAATAATATTTAGGATTATTTGACAGTGAAAAAGGAATTTTACGGTAATACCGAAAATTGAATTATCAGTCCGATTTAAGTGAGCCGGACAGAAAACGAACTCCGATTGAGTTGAAAATTTTTTTGCAAACATATAAAAATATTTTAGGAATTATGGAATTAAATTTGGGTGAAATTGAGTTTGGAAAGTGAGAAAAATAATTTATAGTGCATAATTGGGCCTAAATGGGTTGGGCTTTGTTTGGCCCAAGCCCACCCATTTAAGACCACTATAAAATGGACCCAAATTATCAGAATTCTCTAGAATTCTGCTTCATCTTCTTCCCCAAAATTCCCTCTTGGCCGAACCACATCTTTCCCATTTTCTTTTCAAATTTTCTTCCATTTTCTTCAATTCTCACACCAAAATCAACCATCCAAAATTAATTTCAGCCTCCCTAATAGCTAAAATAAGTGAATTAGAATGATTAATTTCAATTAAAAAAATTGACTAGTGGAAATTGTAAAATATGACCTTATTATGTGAAAAATGAATATTAAGGAATAAATATATTTTAATGTAAAATTATGATATATATGGAATAATGAATGTATTAATTAGTGAAATGAATAATTAGAAATTGAAAGAAAAATTTTAATGATGCAAATTAAATATAGGCCGAAAAATGAAAGTGGAGAAATTAATATTTTCTTTGCTAATTAAATGAAAATTTAGTTATGAAATGCAATATAATATGATTTTAGGTGTGTACAAATTTATTGAAAATTTTTAGATTAAATATTGCATATTTTTCTATTTATGGATGATATTATGTATGAAATGAATAATAATTAATAAAAAGTATTTAGTGAGTTTATAACTTAATTGATTATCCATAATGAAATATTGATATATCAGAATGAAAAATTTTGGTAGTGATAAAATTGTTATAAAAGAATAAAATATTAAGTGATTAATAATGTAAAAATAATAAATTTAATGAATTTAATGGAAATGAAATTAAAGAAATAAAATAATGCCCTTAGTTATTTTCTGATGGTTAAATCTAGCCCAGAATATAATTGGCTAGCCATAGGGACATTATTACCGCGGTGAGGGTCATGGCAACTCGCTTATGTAGACCAATGATGGTCTACTACAGTGATAGTGATTCAATGAATATTATACAGTGCAATGCTCGGGTGATCTTTCGGGATTACTCTTCAGTGTAGTGGACTTTTGAGTCCACGTCCCATGTATCTGGTCCGAAGATTTTCTATCGGATTGAATCTAGGGGCAAATAAAAAAAAATGAAATGACAATTGTGAATGAAAAATGAGAAAAATGATTAAAATGAAAAAGATGATAAAAATGAAATAAGGGAAAAAGATGATAAAAATAATAAAAAGGACATAAGTGATAAATTTGGTAAATATGATAAAAGTGAATATTGTAACAAAAGAAAAAAAATGTAAAATTGAAAAAAATGAAAAATAAGTGAAGATAAATATTAAATTGTGTAGAAAAAAAATAAATGAATAAAAAAAATGAATAAAATGATAAATATTAGTGGCAAAAGTGAAAATAATATATAGTTAGTGGTATAACTGTAAATAAATAAAAATTTTAAGAATTAAAGTGAAATTGAAGCTAATTAAATAAATAAGAATGGATAATTAAAGAAACAAAGTAAAAACGGACTAATTTGAAAGAAATTGAAAGTTCGGAAAAAAAAAGAGAAATAAAGATATTCAATAGTGAATTAAGAATAATTAAAAAATAATGTATTGTTAAAAAGAATTATATATTAAAGAGAAAAATGGAATAGTATATTAAAAATATTATTGCATGTATAATTGAATGAAAATATTGTTAGTGGAAATTTTTAGATTAGTAATCACCACTGAGCATATTAATGCTCAGCACGTAGTTATTTTACTGCGTGCAGGTAGTAGCAGGAAAGGCAGGAGCAGACATACAAATTTTGGGAGCTGATGGAATATTGACATAATTGTAGGTTATTGTATAAAATGGCATGTATATATAAGTTTAGATATGGTGTTGTAAGAATAAAATTATGTATATATTCTGATAAATGAATATATGCGAATTATTATGTGTAGAGAATTGTGGTTGAATGGAAATATATTACATTATGCGGGTTGTTGTGCCCAATATTGGGCTGTGGATTGTTTGCTTTGCAGATGGGTTAGTTAGTTTACAGCCGTTATGCTGCCGAAATTTTTGGAAAAATAAAAAGGAATAAAAAAAAATTCGGCATACATCGGCTATAATTGTATTTACCCACGTAACGTATGTATAGAACAAATGTTATAAGGGTGTTACAGTTTTAGCGGTATCAGAGCTTGGTTTAGACGGTTCTAAGATCGGAGTTGGAAATAAGTGAATGGATTATATGTATATACATGTCAATCGATGGATGAAATGTGTAATAAGTCTAACGTATGCTTGATCCTTTCCTGGTTTATAGTGAATGATGGCATCCCCACAAGGTCAAGGTGATAGGGACGATGAGAGTGAAGCGTCGGTTAGTGCTAGGCAAGCTGAAACCTCACAACAAAATATCACTCCACCAGTTGCACCACCTCCACCGCCACAACCGGATTTTCTTCACCTCATGGCTGATTATATTCAACATAGAATGCAAGCTGAACAAGCTCAACAGCCACAGCCAGCAGCCCAAGTACAGCCTCCAGCTCCACCTAAAAAGAAGCCGATTTTGGAACAGTTGAAGAGATTGGGAGCTGAAGATTTCTATGGGCGTGATCCATTGACTCCTGTACAAGTTGAGGAATGGTTGTTCAAGATTAAGAGGTTATTTGAAATTACTCACAGCCCGCCAGAAGAGAAATTTGAAGGTACTGTGGCATTACTTCAGGGTCCTGCATTCATCTGGTGGGATTCAGTACGGAAGCATACCCCAGGTGAACAGTTGAATTGGGATTTCTTCTTGGCCCAGTTTGAAAAGAAATATATAGGGTTAGAATATAAAGCAGAGATGCAAGATGCCTTTTGGAGACTCAGACAGGGAAACAAGACGGTAGCGGAGTATGAGCGTGAGTTTGAGCGTCTCAGTGCCTACCTTGATGATTACCAGCTGACAGAAGAGAAGTTATGTCAGAGATTTGAGAGGGGTCTTCATAATAAGATCAGACAGATAGTGGGTGCACAGCAGCAACCAAATTTGCGTGCCTTGGTAGAAGCTGCAATTAAAGTGGAAAATATTCAGGCAGATGAGGCTAGCAGGCAAACTCGGTTTCAGTAGAAGAGGAAGTCGGGACAGTTCAGTGGTTCAGGTTCTCAGAGTAAGAAGTATAGGGGACCAGCTCCATCACAGAGCCGTACATCAGTTGTACCAGGGCGTGGACAAGGAAATATATTCCGTGGCAATGCCTCAGTCACTTCTGTGGGCAGTACACTTAGAGGCAGAGGGGCAGGTACAGTGCAGACATGTAGCCATTGTGGTAGAGCTCACCGAGGAGAGTGCAGATATTTGACTGGCGCCTGTTTCAAGTGCGGTTCAAAAGATCATCAAGTCAGGGATTGTCCAGTAGCTCAAGCTTCTACGGCTATATCACCAGCACCTGGTATTGGATCTTTACCATCCAGAGGCCGAGGTAGGGGAGCAGCCCTTAACCCATCAGCATCTAGACCTTCTGCACAGCAGTCCCAGGGTCAGGGATGAGCTACAGGTCGTACATATGCAGTGAGAGCCAGAGAAGAGGAGGATGCTCCTGATGTGATAGTAGGTAAATTCATACTTATGACTGCTTCTATTTATGCACTTATTGATCCTGGTTCCACACATTCCTACATAAATACTGATGTTGCACGGGGGAAAGGGTTAAAAGATTCACAGTTAGACCAGGACATCCTAGTGAGCAATCCTTTAGGGAATAGTGTTGTGGTGAACAAGGTGTACAGGAATTGTCCCATTAGTGCACAAGGTTACGAATTCCTAGCTAACCTAATTGAACTCCCATTTCGCGAGTTTGATGTAATATTGGGGATGGATTGGTTATCCGCCCATCAAGCGACAATAGATTGTAAACGAAAGAGAGTGACACTTAAACTCTATGATGATCAGGAAATCACTATTGTGGGTGAAAGAACATATTTCTTATCAGATGTGATCTCAGCTACAGCTGCCAAGAGACTTATAAGAAAGGGGTGCATTGCTTATTTGTGTTTTGCAATGGAAGCTAAAAAGGAAGATTTTAAGGTTTCAGATGTGCCTACAGTGAGAGATTATCCAGATGTTTTTCCCGATGAATTACCAGGCTTGCCACCTGATAGGGAAGTCGAATTCACTATTGATGTAGCTCCAGGTACATCATCTATTTCGATTGCACCCTACAGGATGGCGCCTACAGAACTCAAGGAGTTGAAGATTCAGCTGCAGGAATTGCTCGATAAAGGCTTTATCAGACCCAGTATTTCACCTTGGGGGGCACCGGTACTCTTTGTAAAGAAGAAGGATGGATCTCTTAGATTATGCATTGACTATAGACAGTTGAATAAAGTGACAATCAAGAATAAGTATCCCCTTCCACGTATTGAAGACTAATTTGATCAATTGAAGGGAGCAGGTGTATTTTCAAAGATTGATCTACGATCGGGCTACCATCAGTTGAAAGTAAAAGAAGCAGATGTGCCCAAGACTGCCTTTCGCACACGACATGGCAACTATGAGTTTTTAGTCATGCCATTTGGACTTACGAATGCCCCAGCAGCATTCATGGATCTAATGAATAAGGTCTTTCATCCTTATCTAGACCAGTTTGTGGTGGTATTTATTGATGATATTCTAGTGTATTCGAAGACGCTAGAAGAACATGACAAACACCTACGAACTGTCTTATGGATACTGAGAGAGAAGCAGCTGTATGCAAAATTCAGTAAGTGTGACTTCTGGTTGAATGAAGTATCATTCTTGGGTCATGTAATTTCAGCTGAAGGGATAAAGGTGGATCCAAAGAAGATTGAAGCAATCTTACAGTGGAGAATACCTAAGACTGTTACAGAAGTCAGAAGTTTCTTAGGTTTGGCTGGGTATTATAGGAGATTTGTAAAGGGTTTTTCCACCATAGCAGCGCCGCTTACTCGACTGTTACAGAAGCACGTAAAGTTTGAATGGACAGTTAAATTTCAAGGAAGCTTTGAGAAGCTTAAAAACATGTTGACAGAAGCCCCAGTGTTAACTCAACCAGAATCTGGCAAGGATTTTGTGATTTACAGTGATGCCTCCAAGAATGGGTTAGGTTGTGTATTGATGCAGAAAGGTAAGGTGATTGCATATGTTTCCCAGCAACTCAAGACTCATGAGAAGAACTATCCTACTCACGATCTTGAGCTTGCAGCAATTGTTCTCGCCTTGAAGATTTGGAGACATTATCTTTATGGTGAGAAATGTTACATTTACACAGATCACAAAAGTCTGAAATATTTGCTCACACAGAAGGAACTTAATTTGAGGCAGAGACGATGGCTTGAATTGATAAAAGACTATGACTGCTTAATCGACTACCATCCAGGCAAGGCGAATGTAGTAGCTGATGCACTTAGTAGAAAATTTATGGCAGCCCTTCGAGTGATGAATGTCAGATTGGATATGGCACAAGATGGAGCGATAATAGCAGAAATGCAAGTGAAACCAGATTTTTTTCAGCAAGTGAAAGCGGCACAAAAGCTAGACGATCGCTTGATTGCCATAGTGAACAGAGTAAAAGAGGGCAATGAAGGTGGTTATTCTTTGGGTGAAGATGGAAGTCTTTATTTCAACCGGAGGTTATGTGTACCGGATCAAGATGAATTGAAGAAGAATATTCTCACAGAAGCTCATCATAGTAGCTATGCTATGCATCCTGGTGGTAACAAGATGTATCAGGACTTGAAAGTATACTATTGGTGGCCAGGAATGAAACGTGATGTGACAGAATTCGTGAGTAAATGTTTGATATGTCAACAGGTGAAAGCTGAGCATCAAGTTCCATCGGGTTTACTTCAGCCCATTGCGATACCAGAGTGGAAATGGGATCGAGTGACCATGGATTTTGTGACGGGATTGCCTCTGACGGGAAAGAAGCATGATGCTATCTGGGTAGTCATTGATAGACTCACGAAATCAGCCCATTTCATACCAGTACGGAGGGACTATCCATTGACCAAGTTGGCAGAAATCTACATCAATGAGATAGTGAGACTCCATAGAGTACCATCCTCTATTATTTCAGACAGGGATCCCAGATTTACTTCCCAGTTCTGGAAAAAGTTGCAGGAAGCATTGGGGACAAAACTTCATTTCAGTACAGCTTTTCATCCTCAGACTGATGGGCAGTCAGAGCATGTAATTCAGATACTTGAGGATATGTTGCGATGTTGCGTCCTCGAGTTTGAAAGTAGTTGGGAAAAGTATTTGCCATTAGCAGAGTTTGCTTACAACAATATCTATCAGTCCAACATCAAAATGGCGCCGTATGAAGCACTGTATGGGAGAAAATGTAGAACTCCTTTATGTTGGACAGAATTGAGTGAAAAGAAGCTAATGGGGACTGATTTGGTTCGAGAAACCGAAGAGAAGGTACAGGTGATCAAGGATAGATTGAAGGAAGCCATGGATCGACAGAAGTCATATGCAGATGTAAGAAGAAAAGATATAGAGTTCCAGGTCGGAGATCAAGTGTTTTTAAAAGTATCACCCTGGAAGAAAGTTATGAGATTTGGCAAGAAGGGCAAACTAAGTCCGAGATTTTTAGGCCCTTATGAGATTATACAGCGAGTGAGACCCATAGCCTATCTATTGAAGCTGCCTCAAGAGTTGGAAAAGATTCATGATGTGTTCCACGTGTCAATGCTACGGAAGTATAGGTCAGACCCAAGCCATGTGATCAAGCCAGAAGAGATTCAAATACAGGCTGATATGACTTATGAGGAGAAACCATTAAAGATCCTAGCCAAAGAAGTTAAACAGCTCAGGAACAAGCAAATTCCACTAGTGAAGGTGTTATGGAGTCACCACAATGTCGAAGAAGCCACGTGGGAGCCAGAAGCTGCAATGAGGCAACAATATCCGCAGTTGTTTAATACAGGTAAAATTTCGAGGACGAAATTTTTATTAGTAGGGGAGAATTTTAATGGACCAAATACCGGGTTAGTCGTAAACTGTAGTTTCCGAGATTGATCAGTATACCCGGGGGTCAAAAATACACCTGTGGGTGAAAAATATTTTATTTGATCATCGGAAAATATAGGTTGTGACTAGTCTGAGGGTAAAATTTGGAGTGAAAATAAAGTCAAATAAGCCCTCAAAAGTCAAAATTAAGAAAAAAAGGACCCGATTTGATTAAATAGTTGGTTGACCATACTTTGACCGGGCTATGAAAAATAGCAAACGACATCTAAAAATTTATTTTAAGACATGGATAGACTCTAAATAATATTTAGGATTATTTGACAGTGAAAAAGGAATTTTACGGTAATACCGAAAATTTAATTATCAGTCCGATTTAAGTGAGCCGGACAGAAAACGAACTCCGATTGAGTTGAAAATTTTTTTTCAGACATATAAAAATATTTTAGGAATTATGGAATTAAATTTGGGTGAAATTGAGCTTGGAAAGTGAGAAAAATAATTTATAGTGCATAATTGGGCCTAAATGGGTTGGGCTTTGTTTGGCCCAAGCCCACCCATTTAAGACCACTATAAAATGGACCCAAATTATCAGAATTCTCTAGAATTCTGCTTCATCTTCTTCCCCAAAATTCCCTCTTGGCCGAACCACATCTTTCCCATTTTCTTTTCAAATTTTCTTCCATTTTCTTCAATTCTCACACCAAAATCAACCATCCAAAATTAATTTCAGCCTCCCTAATAGCTAAAATAAGTTTTTAATCTTCATTTGGAAGGCTAAAGTGGAAGGAAATCAAAGGAGAAAGTTTAGGACTTTGATTGGAGGTAAGCAAAATTTATGGTTTTTAATTAATTTAATGGTTTAAATAGGTAGTTTAAGATATATAGATAATGAATATGAAGTTTATTTGAGCTAAGGAAGTAAATTAATGGTGGATTAATGAAGGAAAAATATTGTCCATGGTAGGTTCAAGAGAAGGAGAAGGTTCTTCCAAGGGAAAGGAGAAGGAGAAGGAAGCTTAGGAAGACCAAGATAAGCAATTAAGGTTAGTGATTCCTTAATCTAATTATTTCCATTAATTAAGTATAATTTAGGGTTATGGAAATTTAGAAAATTGTGTGTTTTGTATGTAATTGTTAAATTAATGCTTAAAACATAATTAATGGATTATGAAAAGTGAATTAGAATGATTAATTTCAATTAAAAAAATTGACTAGTGGAAATTGTAAAATATGACCTTATTATGTGAAAAATGAATATTAAGGAATAAATATATTTTAATGTAAAATTATGATATATATGGAATAATGAATGTATTAATTAGTGAAATGAATAATTAGAAATTGAAAGAAAAATTTTAATGATGCAAATTAAATATAGGCCGAAAAATGAAAGTGGAGAAATTAATATTTTCTTTGCTAATTAAATGAAAATTTAGTTATGAAATGCAATATAATATGATTTTAGGTGTGTACAAATTTATTGAAAATTTTTAGATTAAATATTGCATATTTTTCTATTTATGGATGATATTATGTATGAAATGAATAATAATTAATAAAAAGTATTTAGTGAGTTTATAACTTAATTGATTATCCATAATGAAATATTGATATATCAGAATGAAAAATTTTGGTAGTGATAAAATTGTTATAAAAGAATAAAATATTAAGTGATTAATAATGTAAAAATAATAAATTTTATGAATTTAATGGAAATGAAATTAAAGAAATAAAATAATGCCCTTAGTTATTTTCTGATGGTTAAATCTAGCCCAGGATATAATTGGCTAGCCATAGGGACATTATTACCGCGGTGAGGGTCATGGCAACTCGCTTATGTAGACCAATGATGGTCTACTACAGTGATAGTGATTCAATGAATATTATACAGTGCAGTGCTCGGGTGATCTTTCGGGATTACTCTTCAGTGTAGTGGACTTTTGAGTCCACGTCCCATGTATCTGGTCCGAAGATTTTCTATCGGATTTAATCTAGGGGCAAATAAAAAAAAATGAAATGACAATTGTGAATGAAAAATGAGAAAAATGATTAAAATGAAAAAGATGATAAAAATGAAATAAGGGAAAAAGATGATAAAAATAATAAAAAGGACATAAGTGATAAATTTGGTAAATATGATAAAAGTGAATATTGTAACAAAAGAAAAAAAATGTAAAATTGAAAAAAATGAAAAATAAGTGAAGATAAATATTAAATTGTGTAGAAAAAAAATAAATGAATAAAAAAAATGAATAAAATGATAAATATTAGTGGCAAAAGTGAAAATAATATATAGTTAGTGGTATAACTGTAAATAAATAAAAATTTTAAGAATTAAAGTGAAATTGAAGCTAATTAAATAAATAAGAATGGATAATTAAAGAAACAAAGTAAAAACGAACTAATTTGAAAGAAATTGAAAGTTCGGAAAAAAAAGAGAAATAAAGATATTCAATAGTGAATTAAGAATAATTAAAAAATAATGTATTGTTAAAAAGAATTATATATTAAAGAGAAAAATGGAATAGTATATTAAAAATATTATTGCATGTATAATTGAATGAAAATATTGTTAGTGAAAATTTTTAGATTAGTAATCACCACTGAGCATATTAATGCTCAGCACGTAGTTATTTTACTGCGTGCAGGTAGTAGCAGGAAAGGCAGGAGCAGACATACAAATTTTGGGAGCTGATGGAATATTGACATAATTGTAGGTTATTGTATAAAATGGCATGTATATATAAGTTTAGATATGGTGTTGTAAGAATAAAATTATGTATATATTCTGATAAATGAATATTTGCGAATTATTATATGTGTAGAGAATTGTGGTTGAATGGAAATATATTACATTATGTGGATTGTTGTGCCCAATATTGGGCTGTGGATTGTTTGCTTTGCAGGTGGGTTAGTTAGTTTACAGTCGTTATGCTGCCGAAATTTTTGGAAAAATAAAAAGGAATAAAAAAAAATTCGGCATACATCGGCTATAATCGTATTTACCCACGTAACGTATGTATATAACAAATGTTATAAGGGTGTTACATCCGATATTGTCTTGAAAATTCGAATATCTATAAATCTAAATCTTGTATTGTATTAAAAAGAAAAAAAATCTATGTATTGTATTGTCTTGAAAATTCGGGACAATTCGGTACGGTTTTTCGGTTCTTCCGGTACAATTTTTCAGTTCTTTCGGCACTAAATAATATAGTACAAAACAATTTAGTACTCGGATATTTTGAACTAAATAAAAAGTGTATAAAATCTAAAATTGGTATTTAATAGTATTATAAAAAATCCGCAATCATCACATAAAAATGCTCATAATAAACGATCAATTTTTGAGGAGCAAGAAAAATTTATGAGAGTATTTTCTTTAAATCATTAAATTAAAATTATATAATACAATATTTTCTTATATAGAAGATTTATGAATTAAAAGATTTAATTATAAAGTATAACTATGTAAGTTTGTGAGTATTTAAATTATGTATATGATTTTAGTATTTATATTAATTATAAAATATATAATTATATAAGTTTATTAAGTATATATGTTACGTTTGCAATCTAGACTCTGATCGTAAAGGCATATTTCAGTCATATATATTACAGTACAAAAATGTACCGATTAGATTTTAAATACGAATAAATAAGTGTGAGAAAAACTATTTTCATATGATAATAAAAATGTCTAATAAGAAAGCTTAATTGAATTGATTAATTGTTGTAATTTCATGTTTCACATGCAAATTGAGGCAACAAATTAGACTTAAAATAGAAGATTTTTCGTGACAATAAAAATATGATTTAAGCATATCAAAATGTGAAAAATATTATTTTAAAGTATAAGTGAAGTTATAAGGTTAAAGGCCCGAATTGTAGAAATACGATTCTTAGTGCAAGTTTACAACATGATTTTTCTAATTATGAGTTAGAGAAATGAGTTCACGATCACAATGACACCGATATGATTGCAATATAATTTTAAGATTTTTAAAACTAATAAATTAGAAATCGGACAGTAGAAGAATTTTATGGGTCTGATTAAGAAAAATCACTATATCGCAAAAATACGATTTTCTCATCGAAAGTCATTTTATAAAATTTAAAAGACCATTTCGAAGAGAAAATTATTTTATATTATTTTGTATATTTAATTTAATAGGATTAAATTGTTTTGAGGTCGGATTTTGGAGAAATAAATTAAATCATGAATTATTTGGGAGAAAAATTGGTGATTAGTGGAAATTGGTTTAAGTCAAATAGAATTAGTATGTAATTGGGTCATTTGTCAACTTAAAAAGTTAATTAAATTTTAAATAGCCAATAGAGTATGTGATTAAATATTAATGTGGATTAATTAGTTACTAATTGGGGTATACAAATCAAATTTGTTTAATTTATTTTCATTTTTCATAATATAAAAATCAAACAAAAATCTTCATCTTCTCCTTTTTCCTTGACCAACCCACCCATAGCTACTTTTCTCTAATTTTTTTCTTTCTATTTCTCTCTTGCAAATCTTTATAATCAAGGTTTAGAAGTAAGAATAATTTATTTTTGGGAGAAGAAAATTTATTTGGAGAAAAAGGGAGTTTGGCAAACGTTTCTAAGGAAAATTAAAAGTGAGAAATTCCTCCATTTCCTTATTATTTTCTTCATGGAACTATGTTGTTGAGTTTGATTCTTAGATAATTTGGCTAGAATTTAAGAAATATTGGTGGAATTTGAAAGAACCATAAAAATAGGGTTTGGTAGAGAAAATTAGATAAAAATAGAAAATGAGTAGAATGAGGTTTGAGGATGATGGATATGATGAAAAATTGATAGAAATAATTTTTAGGAATTTTTATGGAAATATTGGGAATTTTTTATAATTATGGCCATAGTTTTGAAAAACTTATTTTGAATGATTTTGGTGAAATTTTTGGATTTTTGGCATAATTATTAAAAAATTTTTGGATTAGGAATTATTGAATATAATTTTGGTGAAATTGGTGATGGAAAATAGAAGATAATGGGTCATAGTAATTATAAAAATTTAGTTGGAATTTTTAGACCATTTATTGAATTAATAGAAAATTTTGAGTTTGAAATAGATTTTTGGAGAAAAAATGGAAAATAAAAATATGAAGAAAAAAGTAAATAAATTGAAAAAAATTAGAAGATAAGAGAAAATTTTAATTAATTTTGAAAATTTGTGTTAATAGTATATAACGTAAAATAAGACCGGTAGAAAAATATCCGTAAATATGAGAGTTGAAAAAATTAAATGAGTAGTTTAATTTTCATTTAAATTTAGTAATTTGTATTGACTCAGTAACCAAATAAAAATTTAATGGTTATTCAAGTGTACTGTTATAGCAGATATCAATAGTTGGAAGAGGAAACGTGCTGACAGTTTCCGACAAGTTATTATAAAGATTTATATATTATGCTTTTTGACATGAATTTGATTTATATTTTTTTATTTATAACATTTATGAGAATATTAAATATTTAGAAATTCTTAGAAATATATTTTATGATAAAAATAAAATGTTTTGGTAAAGAAAGTGTATTGGTATGAAATAAATACGTCGATATGAGATTTTAATAAAATAAATTTATTTTTTTCATATGGTGAATTTTTATACTATTAAATAATTATATAAGAAATTAATAACGATTATATCTATAAAAATTTTGGTAATATAAATGTGTTAATATTTTATATATGTCGATAAATTCATATATTAGCCTATACAATAAGTTAGAGAATTGTTGGCATACCAATAGGGTAGAAATTCAATGACCTGTGAATATATTGGTCATGAGAAGTATTGTATGACTCAAGTGATTATCTTTGACCATATATATTATTTAATTATTGATCCTGTGATTATTTTGGATCGAACTGGTCTTGTGGTTATCTTGAATCAGATGATATTATTTGGAGTTATGTGATTATTTTTAACTTTGATCCTGTTGTAATCTTAGATCTTAAAATTTCCGTCATTTGACTGTACCTTTTGTTTTCCTAGAGGTAGGTCTATGCTTTATTAATATATGAGTTGAATAAAGTTTTTTATTTTAATGAATGATTAAAATTTATATTGCATTTATTACATACTTGTGGTATTAATATCAATGACTTTGATTTCGGTAAATTTAATAATATATATATATATATATATATATATATATATATATAATTTATTAATAGTTTTTATACATGAAAAGCTTTTTCAGAATTTTGTTGATTTAGTGTATATTTTCATTTAAAATGACTTTTATTATAAATTTTCGCACCACTGAATTTTATACTCAGCAAATAAGTTTGTTTTCTCTTATGTAACTTTTAGTAAAACTAACCAGCGACATATATGTACATAAAATTCATTGCTATTATTAGTGAATCTCATCTATAAAATTAAACAGCAGTGATAATCACCCCTTAAGAATCGGTTTTTGCTATATATATATATTCTATATATTTTACTTGATGTATTTTAATATATATATATATATATATATATATATATATATATATATATATATATATATATATATATATATATATACATTATTTGCATGAGCATATAAATTAAAATCATGATATAAAAATAGTGAGAGAACGAAATTTTATCTTATTTTGCGTATACAGTAGATAAGAGGTCTTCTAATATCAATTATATATATTATTTATTAATATAATTTAGATTACTATATATGTTTAATATAATATAATTGTTTTAATAAAAAAATAATATAATATATATAATAAGCAATGCGTATAATAATATTTAAAATTTAAATTATATACTTAAGTATAAATATATAATTATAAAGTAAAAGTATGTATGTTTGCGATTATTTAATATATATATATATATATATATATATATATATATATATATATATATTAGTGTGTACATTAATTATAAAAAATATATAAATGTATAAATTTATTAAATATATAATCAGTTATATTTATGACTATTTAATTTTAAACTATATATATAATAATAATATATTCACTAATTATAAAGGATATAAACTTATTAAATATATCAATTAAATATATTATTTATTAATATAATTTAGATTAGTATATAAGTTTAATATAATATAATTGTTTTGATAAAAAAAAATATAATATAATATATATAGTAATATTTAAAATTTAAATTATCGGATATATAAATTCAGAAGTATAAGTATAAAATATAAATATATAAGTTTATAATATAAAATATAAGTATGTATGTTTGTGATTATTTAATTTTAATATATATATATATATATATAATAATGTGCACATTAATTATAAAAGTATATTTTAAATATATAAGTTTATTAGGTATATGATTAATTATATATATGTTTTACTTATTAATATAATTTAGATTAGTACAAAACTTAATATAATATAATTATTTTGATAAACAAAATCATATAACAAGTGATTTACTTTTTTTAAATAATAGAAAAAAGAATCGAAATATGACATTAAATAACTTTACTGTGACAAAAATGAGCTGTTGGTAACGTAAATGAGATAAAATAGACAGTTGGTCAGATTTAATATAGGTCGTACATGAACGATAGTTGGAGTTAGCGGCTTTCTTATAATTATCTCATCTGAAATAATGGGGAAGAGAATCAATTAACTATTGCAAACAACTTAGTATGCATATAATATTATTTAAAATTTTAAATTATTACATATTTAAACTCGTATATATATATATAAAACTAAATAAACATATAAATTTATTAAATATATCAATTATATATTTTTTATTTAATAATATAATATATATTAGTATTTAAATTTAAAATAATATAATTATTTTGACAAAAAATCATATAATATAATTAGAACAAATCGTAATTTATGTTGATTTATCATATAATTATAGTATATTTATTATAAATTAGAATACTTTAAAATTGATTCACTTAAATTAATTTATCAAATAATTAATATAATGTAGATTTATTATGTAATATAATTAAAATAAATTATAAATGCTAAAAATATAATTAGTGATAAAAACAATTAATAGTAAAAAAAGAAACTAGCAACATACTATAAATCTTTTCTTATTTATATATTAATAACAAAAATAGTTGATTAGATTGACAATGAACTTATCTTAAATTTACATGAAGATTATGGATTCAATTTTCTATACAATAATCACAAAAATTTTAACATATAAAATTAATTTTAGCATTTAAAATTTTCAATTATTTGAATTCCTTACTATTAAAAATATTATATAAATTTTATTATATTTTAATTTTATGGATTAAAGTATATTTAATTAAAAGTTTAAGTTATATTATATTTGTATAATGATATATAAATTATTTTATTCTTATAAATTATTATATATAGTAAAATTATAAATATTTAAATATCAGTTCTTTGTGTACAGTTCGGTTATAGAAAAATTCGGTACAATTCAGTACATTTTTCGGTTCATATATCACTAAAAAATCTAAATCCGTCAAAATATAGTCAACGATACAATACAGTTCGATTCTAATAAAAAAAATCAATAATATAGTTCGATTCTGATTTTTTTTTCGATTTTTCGATCTAGTTCGGAAAGATTTAAAATCTGTGTACGGCTATAGTATCCATATCCTCAAGCCCAATCCAAAGCCTCTAAAGCAAATAAATATTTTTTTTTAACACTCCACCTCCACTCATACCCAATACAAAAGTCTAATTTTCCATTATATTCCTTTATTTCTTTCTCTACCCAAAGCTCCTCTTCTACTTCTCCTTCACTTTCCTCACAAAATTCACATCTTATGAGGGAATCATAATTTTTGAAGAAAAATGAGTTTCTATAGCAGCAGATCCTAATTACCCTTTTGATGACTTCGTGATTTAGTTCTTTCTCTATTTTCAAAGCTTATGGGAACTCTGCGATAAGAGTTTCAGATGGAGATGAGACTCTTAACTAAGAAAAAAGAGAAGGAGTCGGTCATATAAGAATTTTATTCTTTGCAAGCATTGACGGTATATGCATGTTGAGTTTTTTGAGGAAATGAGCAGATCTAAAGTTGGTATTGATTTTAGCATTAGGTTGTTAAGGATTGTTGAAACAGTAGTGACATGTGAAAGGCACAATAAGAGTTTGTTGATCTTGGCAAGACAAAGCGCAAAAGCGATGTCAGTTTGGGTAGAAACTGCATAGTACCGAAGGTTTAACGATACCGTTTTGTTGAGGGACAAATCTGAAATTTTCAAAAGTTAATTTTTGTATTTTTGAAAGAAATTTGAAGTGAATGTTAAGTTGAAAGAAAGGTAGCACATTATTCCATTTTTGAAAATTCTCTTTTTTTTAATAGAAAATTACATCGTATATTCCCTTTTATTTTCTCAGTTTTCTACTTTAAGAATTCAAAACCATCAAATGCTAACTGAGTCCATATAGTTAACAAGCCGAAAATATTTTCTAAAGGCTCGGTATTGATGGTTTGGGCCTAGACAGAGAAATTAGCCTTGACCAAAAATAAGAAGAAAAAGAAAAAACTTGCCATATAATCCGATTGTATAATAATAATAATAATAAAACATAATTTTATAAAATAAAAATGATATTTCTCATGACAATTTTCGACATAAAATGTAATGTAAAGATAATTGCAAGGCCGAGCTCATACCAAGCTCAAACGAGCCTGAAAGCCACAGGGCAGTGCTGAGAAACACAAAAGTGCTTATATCAACTATCAAGTAACATAAATGGCCAATGGAAATTCCATAGCAGAATCAATAAGCTATTCTACTTCGTATCTGTGTATTATTAATTAAGATCCTGATAAAAGAAGTTGAACAATTTTCCACCTAAAGACAGCTCGAAGGCTGAATAAAACCGGAAGCTCTGCCATCTGCATTGCTACAAGAAGCTTCAGCTGGCTTGCTCTTATATGTGAGCTTCACGTCCTCCAATTGAATCCCAGTGCAAGGATGGCTTTTGCTGCAATCAAATTTCACTGCTACTTCTGTTGCTGATGAACCATGGATATCTTGGTATCTTACATCACTAATTTTAACTCCTGATTCCTGTCAACCGTTAATCAATTATTAGATTCGTAGTTATTTCCAATTCATCACCAACTTTTCTTTTATCTTTTGTTACAAAGGTGTGACTGAGGTTCAAAGTTTTGGTCACCAAACCAGTGACCTGTAAATTAACAAGCTATGTTCAATATAAGGATACCTGACCAGGGCAATTCTTTTCACCAGGACAATAATTTTGGTCAATAACAATTGGGTTTTGAACGTTGGTCATAACAGCATGTTGGAAAAGAATGCTCCTGGCAAAACCACTGCTGGGTCTCCCCCAAGATTTTATCCTCACACCATTTTCAGTGCCAGTAAATGTGGTGGTTTTTACTGTCACATTTTGCACTCCAGCTTCACGAAGCTGCTTGCCTAAGCTTCCAATACTGAATGAATATATAACTTTCATTACAAATTTATCGAAAATATAAAAATAACATTTAATGTCTTTATATTGCTTTGCAAAATTATTACCTGATTCCATGGCCAGGTCCACAAGCAACATTTTCAATCCATAAATTAGTGGTTCCAGGGCCAATTGATACACAATCATCACCTGTACCAATCTTAGAGTTCAAGATTGTTACACTAGTTGAAGATTCAACGTGAATACCATCTGTGTTTGGGCTGTCACCGGCGGCCGATACTCTCACATTTTGCACCTTCACCTTCTGGCAGCCATCGATGACAATGTGAAATTTTTGGCTATTTTCCGATGCTAATCCGTCAATTTCAATGTTTTTTGAATTGGAAAATTCCAGTGACTGCATGTTCAAATAAGAAAACGGCTCAATAGTTAATACATATGCATGCAGCTGTAATTAATTAAAAAATAAATAAATTATAATGATAATAATTTATTGAATCTTTCTTATTTAGACCTGGTTTATAATAAAATTCATGGAGCAAGCTAACTCAATCACAACATGTATGTAAAATTATTTTACATACATGGCAACTTATGATTAACTCAGTTCATGAATTATTTTCTTCACGGATATAAGAATTTTTCCGAGCTTAATTACCGTTGCACCACTGGGGCAACTCTTGCCAGATGACTTGCAAGACCACAAGCTAGTGCCTTGACCATCAAGAATACCGCCAGTAACAGTAACACCATCAACGTGCTCAAAGATTAGCCAGTTCTTTTTATCACCAATAGCAGAATAATCTGATGGAGCCACGAGGCTACCATCTATGCTAACTCTAATGGCAGTGTTTTTGCAAGGTCCCTGAAATTCTACTTTTCCGAGACGAAATCTGCCAGAAGGCACATATAGGGTGGCAGGCGACTTAGACCCACAGGCTTGTGCCCATGCGGCAACAAAGGCCTTTGTCGAGTCGGTTGTTCCATCAGGTTTTGCACCATAACTGAGCACATTGTACTGTGCTGATTCTGCCAATATTGCAGTCAAGAAAATGAAGAGAAATGTCAAAGCAAGGAAGCTGATTGTGTTTGCCATTTGTGGTTGGGTTGATAAGAATTGGTGGAAGAGTAGGGTGTGAAGGAGAAAGCAGCCGTTTGAGGGGTTTATATAGGAATCCGGTGCAGCTTTGAATATGTAATTTTTCAAATAAAAAAGGAAAAATATTAAAGAATTAATCCTGAAATCTGTAAGAAAATTTATTTCATTTATTAAGTATTCTTCCTTAGTCTCAATTTTATGTATTGAGTATTCTTCATTTATTTGCAAATCATGTGTTAGAATTTTTCACATTTTGGAATTAAGATCCTAAAATTGAAATTGTTTATATCAATAATTATTATTATTTACTTCAAATCTTTGTTGGACTGCAAAATGAAATGTCACATTTTTTTATTGTTATACTAAGGCGAGTGTTACATTTATTTCTATTTTTCTCATCATCTTGTACATCCTAAAAATTGTATCTAAACAAATAAATATTAAAGAATAAATTAGGAAAAGTCAATATAATATATTTTAAATTTAAGTTTTTCCCTATAAAATAATTTCTGAGTTAGATTAATAGAACCATAATGTTGTGTAAAATTTTGTATCGGCCTTAATAATTGAACTCTAATATCATATGTATAATTTTGTATTGGCCTTAATAATGAAATATTACTCCAAGAACGCACTAAACCGTCCTAGAATTAGTTTATCCACAATTGTAAACCTTTGTCATTTTTCATATATTAGCAATTTTAATTGTGTGTTTTTTTTTGGCTATTTAATAAGAATATAATATAGAAAATCGTAATTATTTAATAAAACAATATGATAAAATAAAAGTTTTAAAAAAATACGATAGCCAAAATAAGAAAGAGTATTAATATTTGATTTGCCTTATCTTATTTAATCCACCACCAGCAACAGTAATTATCAGAAATACATTGCTATTTTTCGTGCTTCTATCTGTTAGTCAATTGGAGGGGGCCTCATATTAAAAATGGTTGTCAGCAAGGACGTAATGCAAACTTACCAGTTTACGCAAGTATCATGAGGAAAATGTAGTCTAATTCAATTTTAATTTATAGAATTTGACATTATTGGCCAAATTTTGTGCTAATTGATCTGACAGAAAATTGTAGTATTCGAATAACAAAGAAAACTTTCTACGGTTATGCTTTCAATTTTTTCCAATTATTTAGTTTTTTCTACGGAGAATTAACTTTTTTTAACTGTCTACACTGATGTCTATGCAATGAACTAAAAATTGAATATGTGGATTTACTTGTCCAAACAAATTCTTTTCTGTTTTAAAATATAATGCAATGAACAAAAAATTGTAGATTCGAGGAATAGAAATGCAAGTGAATAAAGAAATTTAAATGGCAATTAATCAAACTCTTGTTAGATGAAAGTAATTAGTTTAAAAAAAAACAATATTTTTGGATCATAATATGGATAAGTACAGATATGATTTGAAAAAAAATGAATGCTACTAACATTTTTTCGCATACTTCTCACCATATATTTTTTAAAAACAAAAAAAATATGTCTCTCTATTTATAAAATACCCGTGATTTTTATAATAAATTAAATGTATTAGTGGTTTTTATAAAATGTTGGTGGTTTATTAAAAAAAATAAAAAGACATTTTGGATTTGCATGGTTTGGAATTAAGTCCAATTAAAAGCTTTATTTTGTATTTGTTGATTTGTATTTGGATGTTTCTAATTAATGATATGGCTTTTATTTCAAAAAAAAAGTCCTATAATTTTTTTTACCACTCAGAAATGCATTTCAAAGGTTAGAAAAAAGATCATGGGTTTTACATTAAATTATTTCTTATGTATCCAAGTAATTCTAAATTGTTCAACCAATGACGATGGCCACATAGCATAACCGTCATAACTAACCTTAAAGTATTCATTTAAGTCAACCAACCACCTTAATTAGCTCCATAAATCTATTAATTAGTAGTTAACAAATTTTATGGATCAGTTTAAACAAAAGCATAAAAAAACTAATATTAATACTCTTTCAACGTTTGTCATGGATTGATTAAGACTTTTTAATTCTATTAAGAATATGAGAAATGCTAAGAATAGAGAAAAAAATATCAAATTAGAGGGAGAAAAATAAATCAATAATTATTTCCATCAATAATCAATAATATTTTAAGGCTACTTTTCCTAATTATTTTTATATTCTCTAATTTCATACTTTAAAAGGCATTATCCTTTTATATTAAATGTTAAAAATAAAAAATATATGAATAATTTTTACATTCAAATTTTCAATCAGACTCCTTATACTAAAACAATTATAAAGTAAATCAATTTATTCTAATTCTTTCTATGAATAAACTTTTGGAATAATTTCTGATATTTAACTCTTTTTAATATTTTTTTTGTAGCATTACATGTATAATATTTTTTTCTCCAAATTACATGAATATAAGGAAAGGATTATATGGTTAAGAGAATTATTATTTTCTGAATTAATTATAAAATTTAAAGTTAACCACACTTCTGGTTAGATGTGGATAATTAAAAGCTGACGAGAAGACAAATTGTTGTAGTGTAGCTATGCTAATCTTAGTCATATTAGTCAGACTTGCATGATTTGCATCCATATAAAAGTAACTTTATGTATTGCTAATTAACCGAAAATTCGGTAAAATGGAATCAAATAATGAATTAATAAATTGCTTGAGAAAAAAAAAGGTTAACAATAAAAAAATTAATGAATTAATAAATTCCTCTTATTAAATAGACCTAATTTACGACTCAAGCAATCAAAAACTTTGATCGTTGTTTGATGTTTATTTAAATTAAGTATTGGATATGAAGTATTTTAAAATTTAAGAGATAGTATTTTATTCCTTAATAAATTTGCACGAATTCAAATTAATTTGAATTGTCTGAATAGTATGATACTAAATATTACATATGACCGTGGATTTATTAAATATTCCAATCATGAACTTTTATTCCAAAAAAAAGCATAATAAATATTTTAAAGAAAAATATAAAAATAAATTATTAAAATAATTATTAAATAGATAAATAACGTTTGAGACAATATGCAAGGCCGGGCTGCAACTGAAAGCCACAGGCTCAAGCAATACATCTATATTATAATCAAATAGCTAACAATAAAACAAAGCTCCATCAATGCATTTCTCGAGCTAATTTCGTTACAGTTTCTGAAATTTTTCTTCAATATTAAAAAACGTAGCTTAAAGACAGCTTGAAGGCTGAAGAAAACCGGTAGCTGAGCCGGCAGCATTGGTACATGATGATTCAGCTGGCTTGTTATTGTATGTGAGCTTTAAGTCCTCCAATTGAATCCCAGTGCATGGATTGGTTTTACTGCAATCAAATTTGACCCCTACCTGTGTCGCTGATGATCCATGGATATCTTGATAAGTCACGTCGCTAATTTTACCTCCGGAATTCAAGCCATATGGCACGATTGATATATATAAAGCCCGTTTGATTACATATGGCTATAATCAAGTTTTAGGAATTGACTATTTTGAATGTTTCTCTCTAATGGCCAGTACAAAAATACCTTTAAGCGAAAATTATATATGTCTGTTGTAAAAATACCAGACACATAAAATAGAGGCGGTAACATTTTTGTAAATATATGATAAAATGACAAAGTATATGTGTCTATTAATATAAACGATAAACATATAAAATTCAGCTTGTATTTTAGGCGTCTGTTTTAATAAAAAATAGACACATATGATATGTTTTTAGTGTATGTTTTAACAAACAATAGACACTTATTGTTTATTAGTAAACAATAAGTTTTTTGAATTATTTATTAAAAAATATTTTTATTGGTATATACGTCTGTTAATATAAATGACAGACATGTAAAATTCAACTTGTATTTTAGGTGTCTGTCTTAATAAAAAACAGACACATATATTTTTTACTTTAGTTGTCTGTTATTAAAAATAACAGAAACGTAACATCTCTGCACTCATATGCGTCCGACTTTAATAAAAACAGATACATATTAGTGTGCAATAGGTGTCTGTCACGAATAAAGACAGACACCTATAGTTCATTTTTTAAAATAAAAAAATACAGTTTCTCTCTATGCTCTTTTATTTGAAACCCAACTGTATATATTTATTTCTTTTACTTTAGAGCTTGAAACCTAGTTGTATGCGCCAATCATCTCCATCTTCAGCTCTTAACATAAAGTTGGCTTGTAATACCTTCATCACATTGATTTTGGATCTGTCTTAGTGGCGAAAATAATGACAAGAGCTACGTTGTTCGTTAGTGGCCAAAGGTACGCATGGAAAATGTATTCTTTTTTTTTTCTCTTTAGTTTTTTTTCTACATTTTTTGGCTACCATGTTCAAATTTGAGCCTCCATATCGTAACCACGACGATGACAAAAAAATATTTTTTTATTTATTTAAAAAATGAAAGTGGATTTCATGGATTGAGAGATTGTCTAAGGCATTTAGTAAGGAGAAAACAAGTTGATTTTGCACATGTTAAAGCTAATTTTAACTATCAATTAGCTAAGAAGTTGCATTTTCTCCACCTTATTACTATTGGTACTTGATTTTCTACTTTTTTTATGCAAAAAAATTTAATTATCTTTTTATTTTTTATGTATTTTATTTTTGTTAATGTTATGTTGTAGTTTTTTTTTCACTTAGTAGTTGTTTTTTTGTTATACAATTAATTTTTTTATGGGTTTAAGTAATTTTTACGATTTGCTGTATATTGTCAATTTATAATATTTTAAAAAAATTAATTATAGGTGTCTGCTATTTTTTAATAACAGACACCTATAGTGATTTTTTTTTTAAAAATGACTATAGGTGTCTGCTGTTTTATAACAATAGACGCTTATAATCAATTTTTTTTTAAAACAATTGACTTTAGGTGTTTGTTGTTTTGTAACAACAGACGTCTATAGTCATTTTTTTTAAAATATACTTTATGCGTCTGTCATTATATTTTAATAGATGCATAAAATAATTATATGCGTCTATCATTTTAACAGACGCCTAAAATCCAACTCATATACGTCTTCTTCATAGGCATCTGTCATTTAACACACACATAAAGTTCAAAATAACAGACGCGTATAAGTAATTTTTGTACTAGTGCCGTGAGGGTTTTCTTAGTTATAACAATAGCAAAACTATGGAAGTTGCATCAATTAGACATAAAATAATGTCTTCTTACTTAATTTTCTAGATGAATAAGTTTACCTTCACCCACTTGAAGTATATCACAAAACAGTTCACAACCAAGTTTGTCTCTTAAAGAAGTCCTTATATGGCCTTAAATAGGCATCTTGACAGTGGAATCTTGAGTTCACTAAACAACTCCATTTGTTTGGCTTTACAAAGAGTGGACATGATTTGCTTATTTGTCAAAGGCACCACATGAGTGTTTTTAATGTTGCTTTGTGTATGTTGATGTTGCTTGTTAATAGTTAACTCTCCAGTAGCTATACAATAAGTCAAAAATTTTCTTCAAGCACAATTCACTATTAAATACCTAGGCCATGCAAGGTATTTTTTGGGTCTCAAAATTGAAAGGTTTTCTTTTGGTGTTTATTTGTCCCAAAGGAAATACATTCAAGATATTCTCATAGACCTTGACAAGCAAGGATCTAAGCCAACAAAAATACCTTTGCCAAAAGGTTTTAAATTCCCCACTGGTTTTCTTAAGCTCACAGATCCAGAAAAGTTCAGAAGATTAATGAGTTGATTACTTTATCTCAATCTGACAAGGCCTAATATTACTTACAGTGTACATCAGCTCAGCCAATATGTCTTAGAGCCTTGTCATTCTCACTGGGAGGCTACAATGCATATTATGAGGTATATGTGGTACACTTCTACACAACGTCTCTTCTACCCTGGCTATAATGATTTCCAATTAGTAGTTTACAGTGATAGTGATTGTGCCTCTTGCCCTTTGTCTTGCAAATCCTTAAGTGGATTTTGCATTTTCCTTGGAGAGGCACTAATTTCATAAAGGTCTAGGAAACAAAGCATGGTCTTACGATCTTCTTGTGAAGTAAAATACAGGAGCTTAACATCCACCGTTTGTGAACTACAGTGGCTTACCTATCTCCTCCACAATATACATATAACTGTCAAGATTCACATTCCCTTGTGGTGAGATAATAAGTCAACATTGCATATTTTTGAAAATTCAATATTTCACGAGCGTATCAAGCACATCAAAATTGACTGTCATATCATACGCAACAAATATTATTATGTATTTTAGATGGGAACAATTATTTTTAGTAGGGATTGTATATAAACTTTTTTGGTAGTCTTCTGTTCATCAATTTAATAAAGAGAAGTGTTCTCTCAATTATACTTTTTTGTTATGGGAGCTTAAGCAATAGTTTTTTGTTCAGAAACCCTAATATATCACCTAATTTGTAATATTTCTCTTAATGCATTTTTAGCAACTGAATCCAAAGCGTTTGAAAAAAAAAATGCAATTAAGCTTCTCCATCTAACTTTTTTTTAAAAAAAAAATAAAATTTTAATGTCTGTTAGCTTCAAATTTGTAATATTGCTCACACTTTTAGAAACATACAATTTGCAATGGATAAACTTGATCCTAATATATATATATATATATATATATATATATATATATATATATATATATATATATATATATATATATATATATATTTAAATTTATCCGCTTTTTGTCCCTTTCTTCAAGTTTTACCTTTATTATTTGAAAAAAGAGTTACATATCTTAATCCTTAATTATTCCTGTTGTTCTTTAGAAAAAAAATTATTAATTCTTTATATATTCAATCAATAAAAATTATTAATTTTTATTTAAACCTATTCAAAAAAAACATGAAAATATATATTCAATCAATATATTTGTTTAATGGGGAAAAAGATGATGAAGAACTGGGGCAACATTTGTGGGGGCTTCCAATCCTTCCAAGTCGCACAACATCATCCGTCGGTTAGCCCAAAACTTCATCAATTAGAGTATGCCATGTGAACCTTAAATATTGCCTTAAATTCCACATTTTCGATAAACAATTGGATATCAAAGTCAAAATTTCCAAATTAATTAATACTATTTATTTATTTACTGTCATAATTTTCAAATAACCATATCGTATAAGTCAGCATATAATTACTGTTTCACTATCATGCGATGACCATGGCAACCGCAATTGAGTATATTCCATCCCATCAATGGCGCTGAATTTTTGAATACTTAATTGTTTAACAAAACATCATGAGATGGGTTAATTAGCACATTTTATCCTTAATCCACGGCAATTAGATTAACTTTTCTTGATTTTAATTTGATATTATTCTGTAATGTTGCCAAAATTCCATTATGTTTACTAGCACACTGCAGTGTAGATTCTCCCCTTTTTCTTCCTCCTTTTTTTCTTTTCCTTTGAAATTTATTGGAGATACTCAATTAAAATGGAAAAATCAAATTATAAAAATTTATATTTTTCAATACAATATTTAATGTATGTTGGTAATTGGCACGTGATATTTAATGTACAATTATATCATTTCTTGTAATCTCATCCATTTACACAATCACAATATACATGAATCTATCTGAAAAATTAACTCTACATGCTGCCAAACTTTGAATTTTTCTCTTTTTATTTGGTGTATAGTAATAGAAAATCCATCTTCTTTTCCCTCCATTTACAATTTACTTACCCATTTAAATTTTTCAATTTGACAAAAATATATAGTTGCAATTGTTTTCTTTTAACTTTTGCCAAATTTAGAAAATTAGGTACTTATCCATGCTGATTTAGTTACCTTAAGTAAAGAATGTATAGGTTCTTTAAAGATATGCTCACCTATAGTAAATTGCTTCTCAAATACAGTTAAAAGTTGAAAAAAAAAGAATCAAAATTCAAAATTGTAATTTTATAATCAACTAATTACTCCTTTGATTATGGACCAATTAAGGATTTTTTTTTTTTTTGCAGCGCAAATGATATTTTTTATTTGCGCAAATGGTTGAGGATTACTGACTCACTTTAATTTGGACGACTAAAGTCTAGAGGTAATTATGTATATATCTCAAAAGTTTCGAAATTTGGTATAAATCCCTTTCTTTGCCTGTATTTGTCTAAAGTTAATGTATCCTTTTTCATTTTCATTAATTTGGCCTAATCCTTTGATTTTCATTAATTTGTATTTGTATTTGCCTGAACAGCATTTCATTTGACCGAAAGGGTATAAATATTCTGTTTCATTTTACACACCAATTTTATTGACAAAGGCCGGAAATGGAATTGGACTCCAACATACATCAAATAATACATATAGAAGTATTTTATTTTATTGAAGAAAGGAAAAAGACCACAACCAACTGGGTCAAAAAGTCTCCTATGATGAGCAACATCACTGTTGTCTCCAAAAAGAAGGATGTCAAGAAAATATGTCCACTAACTAAGCCAGCAATTCAATTCAACAAAGCAAGCTAACGAAGCCAGCAATGCAGCAAAGCAATTCAGCAAACCCAAGCAGTGGCAGTAACAGTATTGCTAAATGACAGTGGCAGTGTTTCCTGAGCTGGAGGAGCTGGAGAAGTTGACTGCATTTTATTTATTTTAGGAGTGTTTGCAGTAGATTGTATTTTTTCTATTTTTTAGAAGGTTAGTTAATGGCAGTTACTTAGCCATAACTATATATTCTTGTTTGTATCAGATTCATTTGAAGAAATAAAATGAAAATTTTTTTGTTCATTGGTTATTTTTCCAATCTTCATATGGTATCAGAGCCAGGTTATTGGCTAAATAATATTTCTTCTTCTTAAATTTTTATTTTTCCAACCATTCGATGATGAATATTTCAGCATATTCACCATCCAGTCCATATTTTCTTCATCCAAGTGAGAATCCATCACTGGTTTTGGTATCACCAGTACTCACAAGATCAAATTACCATTCTTGGTCGAGAGCCATGAAAATAGTGCTTCTTTCCAAGAACAAGCTGCAGTTTGTGAATGGAAATATTCTAGTACCAGAAGAATCAGATTCTTCCTTCTCGGCATGGTAGAGATGTAACATGATGGTTCTTTCTTGGATCATACATTCACTTTCACCTTCGATTTCACAGAGCATTATTTGGCTTGATAATGCTATTGATGTGTGGAATGATCTTAGAGACAGGTTTCAAGTTAGTGACTGTTTTAGAATGACAGATTTGCAGCAAGAAATCTTCAATCTTCATCAAGGGCAGAAGAATGTCACAGATTACTTCACCCAAATGAAGATTTTGTGGGATGAATTTCTTAATCTCATGCCATTACCACCTTGTACTTGTCGTCCTTCTTGTAATTGTGGAGCAATTTCCACTTTCAGGAAGTATTATGAAGTTGATCATGTTATAAGGTTCTTGAAGGGGTTAAATGAAAATTTCTCAACTATCCAGTCACAGATCATGCTTATGGAGCCTCTGCCTAGTATCACGAAAGTGTTTGCATTAGTGGTACAACATGAAAGACAGATGCAACCTTCAGGGGAATATTCAAATGCTTCTGATCATGTGGCATGTTATAACAAAACAGTATCAAATGGTAAAGAAAGCAGGGCTCTTGGAGGAAATCAAAGTTAGAATTCTTATAATCAGAAGAAAGCTTATAGTTTCAATACAAAGAGACCCCAATATAGCCATTGTGGTAAACTTGGGCACACTGTTGATAAATGCTATCAGAAACATGGGTATCCAGTTGGTTATAAACCAAGATCTCGAATTGGTTGTGCTAATCAGGTTGAATTTGATCAAACCAATGAATGTTTAGAAACTAGAGCTACCATTTTGAATCAAGAAATGCCTGATTCTGGTTTGACACAGGAGCAATATCAGAAAGCTTTTCTCTATCTTTCAGTCTATGTCCAGAATAAATTCACAAAGAACTGGTGAAGGAGTTTCAAACAAAGGACAAAGTTCCATTGCTGCCACTTCAGTAGTTCAACATTTTGGAAGTTTACTGCCACTCTTTAATGCTGATATTTCTCAGCAGAATTCTGGTATGGTACTTTCTATCCTTCCATCTTCCAAAAACAATAGAATATGGATTCTTGACACAGGAGCCACTGATCATATAGTGTGCTCCTTGTCTAATTTTTCTTTTTTTTCACCTATTACCAATTACAGTGTCAGATTACCTAATAATATGCAGATTCAAGTTTCTAATATAGGAAATGTTCGCCTAAATCAAAGCATAATACGACATAATGTTCTTCACATTCCACAATTTGCTTTCAATCTTATTTCAGCTTCAAAGTTAACTGTTGATTCTTGCTGTTCACTTACTTTCACCAGCAATTCTTGTGTCATTCAGGATGTGCAAACTAGGAAGAAGATTGGCTCAGCTAGACAAGTCTAAGGATTGTATCAATTCTGTTTTTATGATTCTACCACCATTGGTATCAAAGCAAATTCATGTTCATTAGATAATAGAAATGAAGTCCTGTGGCATAATAGGCTAGGGCATGTTTCTAATAAAAAAATGCCTCGATTGGCAGAAAAATGTAATATTTCAGCTGCTCCTTACTTTGGTGTATGTGATATTTGTCATTTTGCTAAGCAAAAGAGATTGCCTTTCCATGACAGTATTAATAGATCAAATGAATCTTTTGACTTAATACATGTTGATATTTGGGGTCCACATCATGAATCCATGTATGGACATAAATATTTTCTTACTGCAGTGGATGATTACAGTAGGTTCACATGGATCTTCTTGCTGAAAACAAAATCTGAGGCTAGAAAACAATTACAAAATTTTATTTCTTATTTTGATACTCAGTTTCAAAAGAAAATTAAAACTGTGAGGAGTGACAATGGTCAGGAGTTTTTAATGCCAGAATATTATCATACCTATGGAATCATACATCAGACTAGTTGTACAGAAACACCCTAGCAAAATGCAGTAGTTGAGAGGAAGCATCAGGACATTTGAATATAATGAGAGCTTTGAAGTTTCAAAGTAGTAGTCTAAACTGTTTTTGGAGTGACCTAGCAGCACATGCAGTGCATCTGATGAACAGATTACCTAGTTCTGCCATAAACAACCAAATTCCATATGAGCTCTTATATAATCAGTCACCTGATCTAACTCACCTAAAAGTCTTTGGGTGTTTAGCATTTTCCAGTACTTTGGTCAATCACAGAACTAAGCTAAAACCAAGAGCCTCTAAATGTGTGTTCATAGGATATAAAGCAGAAACAAAAATCGATTGTATGAATTGGCCACAGGAAGGATCTTAGTATCTAGAAATGTAATCTTTTCTGAACATGAATTTCCTTTTATTGATTAAACTAAAATGATATCTTCTTCTACAGATTCTTCCACTCCAACCTTGGTATTACCTACACCACAGCCAAACCCACACACTGATTTTCCAGAATTCACTACATATACTGTCTCCCCTTCTCATATTGATCCTGTTGATCATGTACCTAACAATTCACCTTTACCACAAAGAAAATCCACTCGAACAAGAACTCAACCAACTTACTTGAAAGATTATCATTGTGACATCCTTGGTACTCAGTCACAGGCCAATCAAACTTCCTTGTCTGCAGATTCTAATTCAGGTATTATTCATCCACTTTCTTCAGTTCTATCATATCACAATTTATCTCCTTCACATAAGAATTTTGCAGCCTCGATAATAGTTCCAATTGAGCCAAAAACATATAATCAAGCAGTGAAATTTCCAGAATGGAGGAATGCAATGCAGGCAGAATTGGATGTTTTACAGTCCAATAACATATGGCAGCTCACTACTTTGCCAGCTGGAAAGCAAGCAATTGGTTGCAAATGGATATTCAAAACTAAATATCATGCAGATGGAACAATTGAAAGACATAAGGCAAGGCTGGTTGCACAGGGGTTCACTCAAAAACCAGGAATTGATTATTTAGATACTTTTTCTCCTGTTGCAAAGATGGCTACCATTAGAGTTCTTCTAACTGTTGCTGCAATTCAAGGTTGGCATTTATAGCAGCTGGATATAAACAATGTTTTTCTCCATGGAGATCTCACCGAGGAAGTCTACATGCGCTTGCCACCAGGTTTCTCATGCACCAATTCTTCTTTAGTGTGCAAACTAACAAAATCCTTGTATGGTTTAAAGCAGGCAAGTAGACAGTGGCATTCTAAATTGACTGAATCATTACATACCCAAAGATTTCAGCAAGCTGTGGCAGATTGTTCATTATTTACAAAAACAGAAGGGTCCAGCTTTATAGCTTTATGTGTCTATGTCGATGATGTCATTTTGACCATTAATGACATGACACAGATTGAACAAATCAAGATCTATCTTCATGATCAGTTTAAAATAAAAGATCTTGGTAATCTAAAGTATTTCCTTGGGTTAGAGGTTGCTCGAATTTCAGCAGGCATTAATCTTTGTCAAAGAAAGTATGCTCTAGAGCTTCTTGCAGATACTGGTTTTCTAGAAAGTAAACCAGCAGCTACTCCCATTATTCCTTTCACAAAACAACAGCAAGAAGATTCCACTCCAACAGACATTTCAAGTTACAGACAGTTAATTGGCGAACTTTTATATCTAGCCAATACTAGGCCAGACATTTCATTTGCTGTTCAGCATCTTTCTCAGTTTTTAGATTGTCCTACTAATTCTTATTTGAAATCAGCACACAGGGTCCTTCGATATATTAAAGCTTCTCCTGGTCAAGGCTTATTTTTCTCATCTGCTAGCAGCATGAGTATCAGAGCTTATTCAGATTCAGATTGGGCTACATGCCCCATTACTAGAAAGTCTGTAACAGGATACTGTGTTTTCATTGGTGATTCACTTGTCAATTGGAAATCCAAGAAACAATCCACTGTTTCTAGATCATCATCTGAAGCAGAATACCGAGCCATGACAACTGTCACTTGTGATATTCAATGGCTAGTATATTTGTTACAAGATTTCCTTTTACCTCCACAATAGCCAGCTCTTTTATTTTGTGACAATGAATCTGTCTTACACATAGCCACAAATCCAGTTTTCCATGAACGAACAAAGCATATAGAATTGGACTATCATATTGTCCGAGAGAAATTGAAGACTGGTCTCATTCACCTGATGTCCATTGCTTCTGCTAACCAAGTAGCCGACTTCTTTACCAAGCCATTTCACGCACCACAGTTCAACATTTTAAAGTCCAAGCTACGAGTTCATGACATATTCACTCCTAGCTTGAGGGGGGGGGGGGGTAACGAAGCCAACAATTCAATTCAGCAAAGCAAGAAGCCAACTTCAATTCAGCAAAGCAAGCTAACGAAGCCAGCAATGCAACAAAGCAATTCTGCAAACCCAAGCAGTGGCAGTAACAGTATTACTAAATGACAGTGGCAGTGTTTCCTGAGCTGGATGAGCTGAAGAAGTTGGCTGCATTTTATTTATTTTAGGAGTGTTTAAAGTATATTGTATTTTTCCTATTTTTTAGGAGGTTAGTTAATAGCAGTTACTTAGTCAAAACTATATATTCTTGTTTGTATCATATTCATGTTAAAGAAATAAAGTGAGAAACTTTTTGTTCATTGGTTATTTTTCCAATCTTCATATCCTCTTCCACAAAGGTAAAATTGGCCATAAAATCAACTATCATATTAGCCTCTCTATAAACATGAACAACTTAGACATCTCAATCCCGCTGAATGAGATCTCTGAGAAGCTTCGAATATCCTACAAAAATTTGCTATGCCATGTGATAAGCTGCAGAGGAATTAATCTGTGTTAAAAATTAAAATTATAAGACACCTCACCCATATGTGCCAGGGTTTCAAATGCTGACAAACAAGCTTTAACAACATTAGTAATGATACTAGCCTTAAATCTACTAGGAACCTGCTGCTCGACAAAGATGGCTAAATTCATCACGTCATTTCCATATGTACCAACAAGAATAGCCGGAAAAGAGAAGTCCAAGCCGTCCCATCCCTGTCTGCCAAACCATTTTTCAAATACCTGCTAACCCTATCGTTAAGATTTAAACAAGAAAAATTGGGCATATGCACGTGATAAGTTACGAATACCCTAAGAAAATTTGCTAAGCCATGTGATGGGCTGTAGAGGAATTAATCTGTGTAAAAAATTAAAATTATAAAGGTGATCATAAACAGCATAACGATTGAATTGTTTCAAAAATAATGTGAACACATCTAAAGTATATAACTAATAATTTATGGAAACTGTGTTCCATATCAGCCACGATATATTGATGTGTTAGAAGTATGAATTTTATCAAATCATATGTCACATCTATTTGAATAGAAAATTAAATAACTAAGAGTTGATTAAAAAAAAAAAAAAAGCAAGACGTCCCCTTTGTACAACAAGAATTTGATTGAAACTGATAGTTATTTGCATAAAGAATAGTTATTTTGCACATGTTTGCATGTGTATTGATATTGACTTTGAATGGAGAAAAGAAAGTACAATTGTTTATCTATTTTCAACTTGCTTGTCAAGGCATTCACGGCTGAGTCGTACAATTACCCGTATTAGTTTATTTATTTATTTATTTATTTATTTTTTAACATCATACTAATTAGTACAATACAACTATCCGTATTGATGTTGAGACATCCAAAGACCAAATATCCGTATTGAAGTTATTTTTATTTTTCATCAATTTCACACTCTTGTTGAGAAATTGTTGACTGTTTTATTAAATAATTTCAAACTGATTTGGTTGGAGAGTTTCAAGCTCTCACATCAACTCTAATTTAGAAAACATGGAAAAAGCAAAAGCGATTTTTATTTTAACATGGAAAAAGCAAAAGCAAAAGATAAATATATTTCATTGTTAATTTTATTATTATAAGCTGATTAAAGACGTAATTTAATTAAGACTAGTATTGAGTTATCGAAAGACCAAAACCCTTCTAGCGAGTACAATTCTCATCCCACACAGTGTAATCAATTAGTTGGACACATGCCTTCATGTTCAAGTAAATTAAACTCAAATGTTCGGAATAATTCATGCATGTTATTTCAAGAAAGGGAATGTTTTGGATAATTTAAGAATGTGATTGACCTCATAAAAAAAAAAAAAGACTTACTTAGTGCGCAGGTGGCAACCATGTGCAGAAGCAAATTCCATTGTTTAATTGAAGCAAAAACTGCACATGGTATATTCATGTACCATTTGATGACGGTGTTCACAATTTTCTTAAAATTGATAAAATTATATATATATATATATATATATATATATATATATATATATGCATAAGTAAATAATTTATTAATAGTTTTTATACATGAAATTTTTTTTCATAAATTTGTTAATTTAGTGTATATTTTCATTCAAAATGAATTTTATTATAAGTTTTTACACCATTGAGTTTTATACACAGCAAATAAGTTTGTTTTCTCTTACATAACTTTTAGTAGAGTTATGCAGCGACAGATATGTATATAAAATTCGTTGTAAGTATCAATGGATTCTACAGATAGAACAAAACAGCAGTAACAGTCACCCCATAAGAATTAGTTTTTGCTATATATATTTTCTATATATTTTACTTCATGTATTTTAATATATATATATATATATATATATATATATATATATATATATATATATATATATATAAAAGTTATTTGCATGAGCATATAAATTAAAATCATGATATAAAAATAGTGAGATAACGAAATTTTATCTTATTTTGTGTATATAGTATATAAGAGGTGTTATAATATAAATTATATATATTATTTATTAATATAATTTAGATTACTATATAGGTTTAATATAATATAATTGTTTTGATAAAAAAATAATATAATATATATAGTAAGCAAAGCATATAATAATATTTAAAATTTATATTATATACCTAAGTATAAATATATAATTATAAAGTAAACTTATGTATGTTTGCGATTATTTAATATATATATATATATATATATATATATATATATATATATATATATATATAACTATAATATTTTTACTAATTATAAAGTATATAAATTTATTAAATATATCCATTATATATATTTTATTTAATAATATAATATATATTAGTATTTAAATTTAAAATAATATAATTATTTTGACAAAAAATCATATAATATAATTAGAACAAATCATAATTTATATTGATTTATCATATAATTATAGTATATTTATTATAAATTAGATTACTTTATAATTGATTCACTTAAATTAATTTATCAAATAATTAATATAATGTAGATTTATTATGTAATACAATTAAAATAAATTATAAATGCTAAAAAATATAATTAGTCATAAAAAAATTAATATTAAAAAATAAAACTAGCAATATATTATAAATATTTTTTTACTTTATATATTAATAACAAAGATAGTGGATTATATTGACGATAAACTTATCTTAAACTTACATGAAAATTATTGATTCAATTTTCTACATAATCATCACAAAAATTTTAACATATAAAATTATTTTTAGCATTTAAAATTTTCAATTATTTGAATTCCTTACTATTAAAAATATCATATAAATTTTATTATAATTTGATTTTATGGATTAAAGTATATTTAATTAAAAGTTTAAGTTATATTATATTTGTATAATAATATATAAATTATTTCATTCTTATAAATTATTATATATAGTAAAATTATAAATATTTAAATATCAGTTCTTTCAGTACAATTTGGTTATATAATAATTCAAAATAATTCAGTACAATTTCCGGTTCAGATATCACTAAAAAATCCAGATCCGTCAAAATATAGTCAACGATACAATACAGTTCAGTTCTAGTAAAAAATTCAATAATACAGTTCGATTTTGAATCTTTTTTTCGGTTTTTCGATCTAATTCGGAAAGATTCATAATCTGTGTAAAGCGTAGTATCCATTATCCTCAAGCCCAATCCAAAGCCTCTAAAGCACATAAATTTTTTTTTTTAACACTCCACCTCCACTCACACCCAATACAAAGTCTGATTTTCCATTATATTCCTTTATTTCTTCTCTACCCAAAGCTCCTCTTCTACTTCTCCTTTAATTTCCTCACAAAATTCACCTTATGAGGGAATCATAATTTTTGAAGAAAAATGAGTCTCTATAGCAGCAGATCCTAATTACCCTTTTGATGACTCCGTGATTTAGTTCTTTCTCTATTTTCAAAGCTTATGGGAACTCTGCGATAAAAGTTTCAGATGGAGATGAGACTGTTAACTAAGAAAAAAGGGAAGGAGTCGGTCATATAAGAATTTTATTCTTTGCAAGCATTGACGGTATATGCATGTTGAGTTTTTTGAGGAAATGAGCAGATCTAAAGTTGGTATTGATTTGAGCATTAGGTTGTTAAGGATTGTTGAAACAGTAGTGACATGTGAAAGGCAAAGAGTTTCCTGATCTTGGCAAGACAAAGCGCATAAGCGATGTCAGTTTGGGTAGAAACTGCATAGTACTGAAGATTTAACGATACCGTTTTGTTGAGGGACAAATCTGAAATTTTCAAAAGTTAATTTTTGTATTTTTGAAAGAAATTTTAAGTGAATGTAAAGTTGAAAGAAAGGTAGCACATTATTCCATTTTTGAAAATTCTCTCTTTTTTAATAGAAAATTACATCTTATATTCCCTTTTATTTTCTCAGTTTTCTGCTTTAAGAAATCAAAACCATCAAATGCTAACTGAATCCTTAGACAGAGAAATTAGCCTTGACCAAAAATAAGAAGAAAAAGAAAAAACTTGCCATATAATCCGATTGTATAATAATAATAAAACATAATTTTATAAAATAAAAATGATATTTCTCATGACAATTTTCGACATAAAATGTAATGTAATGTAAAGATAATTGCAAGGCCGAGCTCATACCAAGCTCAAACGAGCCTGAAAGCCACAGGGCAGTGCTGAGAAACACAAAAGTGCTAATATCAAGTAACATAAAAGGCCAATGGAAATTCCATAGCAGAATCAATAAGCTATTCTACTTCGTATCTGTGTATTATTAATTAAGATACTGATAAAAGAAGTTGAACAATTTTCCACCTAAAGACAGCTCGAAGGCTGAATAAAACCAGAAGCTCTGCCATCTGCATTGCTACAAGAAGCTTCAGCTGGCTTGCTCTTATATGTGAGCTTCACGTCCTCCAATTGAATCCCAGTGCAAGGATGGCTTTTGCTGCAATCAAATTTCACTGCTACTTCTGTTGCTGATGAACCATGGATATCTTGGTATGTTACATCATTAATTTTAACTCCAGATTCCTGTCAACCGTTAATCAATTATTAGATTCGTAGTTATTTCCAATTCATCACCAACTTTTCTTTTATCTTTTGTTACAAAGGTGTGACTGAGGTTCAAAGTTTTGGTCACCAAACCAGTGACCTGTAAATTAACAAGGTATGTTCAATATAAGGATACCTGGCCAGGACAATAATTTTGGTCAATAACAATTGGGTTTTGAACGTTGGTCATAACAGCATGTTGGAAAAGAATGCTCCTGGCAAAACCACTGCTGGGTCTCCCCCAAGATTTTATCCTCACACCATTTTCAGTGCCAGTAAATGTGGTGGTTTTTACTGTTGCACTCCAGCTTCACGAAGCTCCTTGCCTAAGCTTCCAATACTGAATGAATATATAACTTTCATTACAAATTTATCCAAAATATAAAAATAACATTTAATGTCTTTATATTGCTTTGCAAAATTATTACCTGATTCCATGGCCAGGTCCACAAGCAACATTTTCAATCCATAAATTAGTGGTTCCAGGGCCAATTGATACACAGTCATCACCTGTACCAATCTTAGAGTTCAATATTGTTACACTAGTTGAAGATTCAACGTGAATACCATCTGTGTTTGGGCTGTCACCGGCGGCCGATACTCTCACATTTTGCACCTTCACCTTCTGGCAGCCATCGATGACAATGTGAAATTTTTGGCTATTTTCCGATGCTAATCCGTCAATTTCGATGTTTTTTGAATTGGAAAATTCCAGTGACTGCATGTTCAAATAAGAAAACGGCTCAATAGTTAATACATATTCATGCAGCTGTAATTAATTAAAAAAAAAAGAAATTATAATGATAATAATTTATTGAATCTTTCTTATTTAGAGCTGGTTTATAATAAAATTCATGGAGCAAGCTAACTCAATCACAACATGTATGTAAAATTATTTTACATACATGGCAACTTATGATTAACTCAGTTCATGAATTATTTTCTTCAAGGATATAAGAACTTTTCCGAGCTTAATTACCGTTGCACCACTGGGGCAACTCTTGCCAGATGACTTGCAAGACCACAAGCTAGTGCCTTGACCATCAAGAATACCACCAGTAACAGTAACACCATCAACGTGCTCAAAGATTAGCCAGTTCTTTTCATCACCAATAGCAGAATAATCTGATGGAGCCACGAGGCTACCATCTATGCTAACTCCAATGGCAGTGTTCTTGCAAGGTCCCTGAAATTCTACTTTGCCGAGACGAAATCTGCCAGGAGGCACATATAGGGTGGCAGGGGACTTAGACCCACAGGCTTGTGCCCATGCAGCGACAAAGGCCTTTGTCGAGTCGGTTGTTCCATCAGGTTTTGCACCATAACTGAGCACATTGTACTGTGCTGATTCTGCCAATATTGCAGTAAAGAAAATGAAGAGAAATGTCAAAGCAAGGAAGCTGATTGTGTTTGCCATTTCTGGTTGGGTTGATAAGAATTGGTGGAAGAGTAGGGTGTGGAAGAGAAAGCAGCCGTTTGAGGGCTTTATATAGGAATCCGGTGCAGCTTTGAATATGTAATTTTTCAAATAAAAAAGGAAAAATACACTGCATACGTACAAAGGGGAAAGCTGTTAGATACACTCAATCATTTAACTATAATAATTTAATCCTGAAATCTGTAAGAAAATTTACTTCATTTATTAAGTATTCTTCCTTAGTCTCAATTTTATGTATTGAGTCTTCTTCATTTATTTGCAAATCATGTGTTGGGGATCGAGAATTTTTCACATTTTGGAATTAAGATCCTAAAATTGAAATTGTTTATATCAATAATTATTATTATTTACTTCAAATCTTTGTTGGACTGCAAAATGAAATGTCACATTTTTTTATTGTTATACTAAGGCGAGTGTTACATTTATTTCTATTTTTCTCATCATCTTGTACATCCTAAAAATTGTATCTAAACAAATAAATATTAAAGAATAAATTAGGAAAAGTCAATATAATATATTTTCAATTTAAGTTTTTCCATATAAAATAATTTCTGAGTTAGTTTAATAGAACCATAATGTTGTGTAAAATTTTTTATAATTTTGTATCGGCCTTAATAATTGAACTCTAATATCATATGTATAATTTTGTATTGGCCTTAATAATGAAATATTACTCCAAGAACGCACTAAACCGTCCTAGAATTAGTTTATCCACAATTGTAAACCTTTGTCATTTTTCATATATTAGCAATTTTAATTGTGTGTTTTTTTTTGGCTATTTAATAAGAATATAATATAGAAAATCGTAATTATTTAATAAAACAATATGATAAAATAAAAGTTTTAAAAAAATACGATAGCCAAAATAGGAAAGAGTATTAATATTTGATTTGCCTTATCTTATTTAATCCACCACCAGCAACAGTAATTATCAGAAATACATTGCTATTTTTCGTGCTTCTATCTGTTAGTCAATTGGAGGGGGCCTCATATTAAAAATGGTTGTCAGCAAGGACGTAATGCAAACTTACCAGTTTACGCAAGTATCATTACGAAAAAAAACACATGTGTTTTGGATTGGCATGGTTTGGAATTAATTCCCTTATTTTTTATTTGCTGATTTGTATTTGGATGTTCCTAATTAAAGATATGGCTTTTATTTCAAAAAGAAAATCCTATAAATTTTTTTACCTCTCATAAATTCATTACAAAGGTTAGAAAAAAGTTCATTAGTTCCACGTGAGATTGAAACCTAAAAGGTGGAGCATAAAACGGAGAAAAAGTCGGCGGGTCTATGTTTTCACCATCCGAGGATCATGGGTTTTACATTAAATTATTTCTTATGTACCCTAAGAATTCTAAACCATTAAACCAATGACGACCAGATAGCATAACCGTCATAACTAACCTAATGTGTTCATTCGACTCAACCAACCACCTTAATTAGCTCCATAAATCTACTAATTAGTAATTAACAATTTTTATTGATGGGTTTAAACAAAAGAGTAAAAAAACTAATATTAATACTCTCTTTCAACGTTTGTCATGCATTGATTAAGACTTTTTAATTCTATTAAGAATATGAGAAATGCTAAGGATAGTTGAAGTTAAAGATTCTTTCTTTTTCATTGCTCTTTTTTTTTTTCATTGCTCGGTGAATAGAGAAAAAATTAAATTAGAGGGAGAAAAATAAATAAATAATTATTTATTTGAGTCTATGTTGTTTCGCCTTACAAAAGTCATGTTCTGAATGTGTATTTTGTTTGAGTCTATGTTGTTGAGCCTAACTTCTAATTTTCTTCTTGTATCAACAATGGCTGTCTATCTTTTACACAATTACATATGGGCTTCCCTTTTATCTTCTACAATTACTTTAACTAGCACTTCGCTTTGTTTTAATTTTTTTTTTTTTTATAACTGGCACTTCTTTATATATATATATTTATTTATTTTTATTCATATAAAAGTATTTTCACTTAGTCAATATAATAAAAAATAAAACTTTAAGTTTTTAGCATATTCTTATATATATATATATATATAAACAAATAGCTATCAAATTGAAGAAGAGAATATATATATATATATATATATATTTATTCTCTTCTTCAATTTGATAGCTATTGTTTTTATATATATATATATATTTATCAATTATATGGCTAACTTTTAATTTTTTTTTAATTGGATACGTCCATCCATTTTTCCTATTGTTTGTTTAATGGGGAAAAAGATGATGAAGAATTGGGGCAACATTTGTGGGGGCTTCCAATGCTTCCAAGTCGCACAACATCATTTGTCAGTTAGCCCAAAAATTCATCAATCAGAGTATGCCATGTGAACCTTGAACATTGCCTTAAATTCCACATTTTCGATAAACAATTGGATATGAAAGTCAAGATTTCCAAATTAATTAATTTTTAACTTAATGATACTGATTTAGTAACTAAAACTCTTGAAATTCTAAATTCAAATTTTCAGTCGGACTCCTTATACTAAAGAAATTATAAAGTAAATCAATTTATTCTAATTCTTTTTATGAATAAACTTTTGGAATAATTTCTGATATTAAACTCTTTTTAATATTTCTTTTTGTCGCATTACATGTATAATATTATTTTCTCCAAATTACATGAATATAAGGAAAGGATTATATGGTTAAGAGAATTATTATTTTCTGAATTAATTATAAAATTTAAAGTTAACCACACTTCTGGTTAGATGTGGATAATTAAAAGCTGACGAGAAGACAAATTGTTGTAGTGTAGCTATGCTAGTCTTAGTCATATTAGTCAGACTTGCGTGATTTGCATCCATATAAAAGTAACTTTACGTATTGCTAATTAACCGAAAATTCGGTAAAATGGAATCAAATAATGAATTAATAAATTGCTTGAGAAAAAAATAAAAGGTTAACAATAAAAAAAATTAATTTACGACTCAAGCAATCAAAAACTTTGATAATTGATGTTTATTTAAATTAAATATTGGACATGAAGTATTTTTAAAATTTGAGAGATGGTATTTTATTCCTTAATAAATTTGCACAAATTCAAATTAATTTGAATTGTCTGAATAGTATGATACTAAATATTACATATGACCGTGGATTTATTAAATATTCCAGTCATGAACTTTTATCCCAAAAAGAAAAAAGCATAATAAATATTTTAAAGAAAAACATAAAAATAAATTATTAAAATAATTATTAAATAGATAAATAACGTTTGAGACAATATGCAAGGCCGGGCTGCAACTGAAAGCCACAGGCTCAAGCAATACATCTATATTATAATCAAATAGCTAACAATAAAACAAAGCTCCATCAATGCATTCCTCGAGCTAATTTGGTTACAGTTTCTGAAATTTTTCTTCAATATTAAAAAACGTAGCTTAAAGACAGCTTGAAGGCTGAAGAAAACCGGTAGCCGAGCCGGCAGCATTGGTACATGATGATTCAGCTGGCTTGTTATTGTATGTGAGCTTTAAGTCCTCCAATTGAATCCCAGTGCATGGATTGGTTTTACTGCAATCAAATTTGACCCCTACTTGTGTCGCTGATGATCCATGGATATCTTGATAAGTCACGTCGCTAATTTTAACTCCGGAATTCTGGCAAACATATATAGAAATAGTTAGATTTTTAGATTTTTTTTTTTTCTGATGATGTTTTTAAGAATTAAGATATTTACCTGGCCAGGGCAATTTTCGTCGCCTGGACAGTAATTTTGGTCAATCACAACTGGGTTTTGGACATTAGTCATAACAGAATGTTGGAAAAGAATGTTCTTAGCGAAACCATTGCTTGGTCTTCCCCAAGTTTTTATTCTCAAACCATTTTCTGTTCCTGAAAATGTTGTAGTCTTAACCGTAACGTTTTCCACTCCATCTTCGTTAAGATCCTTGCCCAAGCTTCCAATGCTGTAATTATATCACACATTTCGTATAAAGATTTTCTATTAAGAAAAATGAAAATTTTATATACTTAGACGGTGATTATATTTTGAGTAGTTACCTGATTCCATGGCCAGGACCGCAAGCAACATTTTCAATCCATAAAGAAGAGGTGCCAGGGCCAACTGATACACAATCATCACCTGTACCAATCTTTGAATTTAAGATGGTGACACCATTCGATGATTGGACATGAATTCCATCGGTGTTCGGGCTGTCCCCAGGAGCTGACACTTTCACATTTTCTACCTTCACATTCTGGCACCCGTTTATCACTATGTGAAACATTTGGCTATTCTCTGATGCTAACCCATCGATTTCAATATTCTTCGAGTTGGAAAATTCCAATGACTGAACAAAACGAAACCAAGAATCAATACATAACTATTTTTATTCATGCCCCTGAGCAGTGTTATCTAACTTTTCTTTTTTCTCATGTGGGTTCCCCAATGGAACGGATAAAAGAAAAGATAGTTGGCACTTCTCTATGGGCATATATGGATTGTATTGAATGAGTTGAATGAGTTGTGTACCGTTGCACCGGAGGGGCAACTGCTGCCGGAAGACTTGCAAGACCACAAACTAGAGCCCTGACCATCAAGTATACCACCAGAAAGAGTAATACCATCAACATGTTCAAAAATTAGCCAATTATTTGAATCGCCAATAGCAGAATAATCTGATGGAGCCAAAAGGGTGCCATCTATACTAACTACAATTCTACTACTCTTGCAGGGTCCCTGAAACTCAACTTTCCCCAGAGAATATCTCCCTGGAGGAACATACAGAGTTGCAGGGGCTGTTGACCCACAGGCTTCAGCCCATGCACCAACAAATGCCTTTGTTGAGTCAGTTGTTCCGTCTGGTTTGGCACCATAGCTTTGCACATTGTACTGTGCTGATTCTGCCATTAAATGAGATGCTGATGAGGTAAAGAAAATGAAGAGAAAAGTTATCAGAGCAAGAATGCTCATTTTGTCTGTCGTTTCTTGTTTGGTTGAAAATGAGTGAAAGAGAGAAGAGTGAGCGGGGTGTCCTCATATGGCAGCTGTAGGGGTTTATATAGAAGTTGGAATCAAACTGGTGATGGAATTTGATGCAGATTATCTGTTTACCTAATATATTATTAGTTACTTTAAATTGAAGAACTCTCTTTATAAAAGATTTTCTGGGATTTTCGGGTAGCTTATCCCTATATATATATATATGTATATATATATATATATATATATATATATATATATATATATATATATATATATTAACAAATCTATTATTATTATTATTATTATTATTATTATTATTATTATTATTATTATTATTATTATTATTATTATTTCAGCTAAATTATTAGTCCCTTTTGTTTTCATTAATGTTTTAGAAGATGTAATTGGAATTAAACGCGGGAATTATTAAAAAAATGAATGAAGAATACCCAAGTGCAATACGTTAAAAATGTGAAAGGCAAATGGGAAAAAACCTAAGATAATTAAATTAAGAAAAGTCAGCACGCATGTGATAAGATAATCCATTGATTTGAGGAAGTCTTTGCGTCTTGCTGTATTTTGTTGAAATTAGAGAATCCTTCCTTGCTTACCATGTGGTCTTACAACGTTTTAACAGTGAGTAATCACGTATTTCATATTTGTATTTATTTTTGGTTTTTATTAATTTAAGAAAATTTCAAAATTTGAAACTATATCCCAAATTTTTATAATAAATGCATGTACTAAAATTAAACTTTCTTTTGCTCACGTTAGTACATATGTGCATGCATCAATCTTTGGAGTCTATTCTCTTATAATATTAGACCCTTTTGTTAGAAGAAATTAATATCTATGGTTTAGCCTTTAAACCCAATTTAATTTTTAGTTGTTTAGCAAAATAAAAGTTCCAATTCTACTCTTTAGTGGTCCAACAATCCAAAAGCTGAATAGAGTATTTGATTAAACAAAAACAAAAGCAAACGGTTAAAATTTTCAATTGTCAACTTTTGAAATTTGTATTAAAACTTAATATTTTATAATTTTTAGTTTTTTATTTCAAAAGTTAGTTTTTATATTTTTAATGTATAAAAATATTTTTTATTTTTTATTTGTACAGATAATAATTTATAATAATTTTTATGGAATAAATAATTATATTTTCGATTATATTTTTGTGTTTAATTATTTATTTTTTTTATATTTTATGTTATATGCATTATTGACAAATATAAAGTTAGTATATGTATCACATTAATCACATAATACAATTATATATCGGGTGATTCATAAATTGTATTTGGATTAATTGGAATGTGATGGAGTGGAAAACGGAAAAGAAATTGGGGGTCTCGAAAATCATGGGTCCCTAACTTTCCATTAGTTTCGCCTTATAAAAGTCATATTCTGAATGCGCACTTTGTTTCAGCCTAACTTCTAATTTGCTTATTGTATCAACAACTTACACAATTACTTATGGGCTTCCCTTTTTATCTTCTACATTTATTTGAATGACGAATAACCTTATTTTTAAGATTATAGGACCCAAATGAGAATAATAAGAATCTATATTATCTAAATAAATAAATAAAATAAAATAAAAAGAGAAGATAATATAAAACATATAACGATCACTTCTCTTTATTTTTTTTTTATTTTGGTCAACTATATATTAAAAAAATAAAAGAAAATAGCGAGCAATTCATATAAAACTTTGAAGTTTTTAGCATATCTTATGATATAAACTCCTCTGCGACATATAATATAATATAATATAGAGTATAACGGTAATAACGAACCTAACAGTATCAACAACCTTAATCACTTTGAGGGTCCTATTACTTACTTATATCAGCCGTCATTAATTTTAGCTACTTTAGTAACTTAATTTTGCACTTTGCACTTGGCATGCTCGCCTCTGTATGATGTTTGCAATTTCCACGCCTATGATGGAGGCCGATTATAAATGGTGAAATTTTTTCCATTACTAGGTCAAATAGAGACATCAAGTTCAATTGATTAGAAATAAATAAATAAAAATAAACCTTTTTTTTTGGTAGAAATATATCCAACTTCTTTATTTTACATCATTAGTGTTATTATTTTTCAGAATTACTATTTGCCATCAAATGAATTAATATAGAAGATAAAAAAAAATCTTATAATAAGTGAAATTAGGGAAACTTTAATTAAAAAAATTTTGTTTTCAGATAACTAAAAGAAATTAATGTATCACCTAATTTGTAATTTTTCTCTTAATGCTTTTTTAACAATTGAATCCAAAACGTTTGAAAAAAATTGCAATTAAGCTTTTCGGTCTAATTTTTTTGTCCCTAGTTTCTTCAAAGTAGTTTACCTTTTTGTCCCTAGTTTCTTCAAGATTTACCTTTGTTATTTAGAAAAGAGTTGCGTACTTTATTTAGTTTCAATAATTCAGTAATTAAATTGCATTCACGAAAGATATTTATGATTTCATTTTATCTGTTAGAGATAAAGAGTTAATATACTTTAATCCTTAATTATTCCTCATTATTCTACTCAACTTTTATTCTTTAAAAAAGTTAGATTCTTTTGAATTCTTATTTAAACCTATTAAAAAAACAAAAAAAATAATAAAATATTTTTCATTAATGGTGTCAAATAAAATATTGGAAAATATTATTTTATTAATAAAACATTAATTATTTCTATATCTAAGATTATATATTCTCTCAAAAACTATTTTTTTTGGAAATAGTTTGAAAAAACACCTAATGTTTAATCTCTTTTACAATTGGATAGCCATTGTTTTTAATTTTTTTTTATCAATTATATGGCTAACTTTTAAATTTTTTTTGATTGGATTCGTCCATCCATTTCCTTTCAAAATCTAAAGGTCAACAATTTAATTTTGAAGGAAATCAGTGGGTAAAAGTTTTAGTAATTTAAAAATAAACCAAAATTTCTCTTCTAACTCCTCAAATGCATGCCATTTGCTTATTGTAGCATTGATATATATTTTTATTGATAAATTAATCAGTTCATACATTGATTAATTTTTTAAATTACTAAAATTCTTATATTAATTTGCTCATGCACGCATTTTTTCAATTAATTTTCTAACAAATAAATGCAAGAAATTTGTGTGAATAAAAAAAGTAATAAACTTTTTCCTTTTACTTATATCTTGCTTAATTTGAGTTAAAAGATAAAATTTGTTATTTTTTTTAAAATTACTAAATTTTTTCCGAAAAATTCCTGGTGAAAATCCATGATTTTTTAAAAATTTTAATCATTATTTTTTATAAAAAAATAGACGGATGTTCCATTGGAAAAAAAAAAATCAAATGTTAGGTATTCAATTGACAAAAAAAAATGATACGTGTGTCCAATTAAAAAATGGAACAATATAAATTTTTTTCCTAACTTTTTTATTAATTTGGTCCTTCTAAAATTTAAAAAAAAAAAAGAACTTCACAAAAATTTAGACAATGAAACAAATATTGGAATTCTTTAGCAACGAAAATATGCATCTTCCTATTGTTTGTTTAATGGGGAAAAAGATGATGAAGAATTGGGGCAACATTTGTGGGGGCTTCCAATGCTTCCAAGTCGCACAACATCATTTGTAAGTTAGCCCAAAAATTCATCAGTCAGAGTATGCCATGTGAACCTTAAACATTGCCTTAAATTCCAAATTTTCGATAAACAATTGGATATCAAAAGTCAAGATTTCCAAATTAATTAATACTATTTATATATTTACTGTCATAATTTTCAAATAACCATATCGTATAGTCAGCATAAAATTAAGGTTTCACTATCATGCGATGCGATGACCATGGCAGCCGCAATTGAGTATATTCCATCCCATCAATGGCGCTGAAATTTTTGAATACTTAATAGTAAACTTTTCTTGATTTTAATTTGATATTATTCAGTAATGTTGCCAAAATTCCATTACGTTTACTAGCACACTGCAGTGTAGATTCTCCCTTTTTTCTTTTCCTTTGAAATTTATTGGAGATACTCAATTAAAATGGAAAAATCAAATTATAAAAATTTATATTTTTCAATACAATATTAAAAATTTATTTTTCAAAAAAAAATTGAAATTCAACACGATTATAAATACTTTCAAATTTTTTGAAATTCAATACGATTTGAAAAGACTTTCAATTTTTAAAATTTTTTATTAACTAAATTAATCACAACGTACCATAATTGATTTTGTCAATCAATTTTTTCATAAACCCAAGTCTTGAAATTGGAAAAACAGTTTCAGTGCACCATTGATTTACTAACTTACTAGCTGTGTAGAAATTGAGGACTTAAGGTTACAACATCCTCTCTATTTTAAAATTGGAATATTATCAAAATTAGATATTTTCAAATAAAATAGTTTTTTTTTTAGTGTTTATAAAATATTTATGTCGAGTTGTCTTATAACCAAAATTGGTACGTTGGAGTGGACAAATGAAATTAAAACAATGAATTTGCGGGTTTGCTCATCCATGTTTCAGGGAATTTTTTCAAGCTGCATGTGTTTCGTGGCCCTGTTTTCATATTTTATGTTGGGTTTGGCAAGTGATATTTAATGTTCAATTATATCATTTACCAAGCTATCAATATTCCACAATCACAATTTACATGAATCTATATGAAAATTTTACTCTCCATATATACTGCCAAACTTTGAATTTTTCCATTTTTATTTGGCGTATAGTAAATAGAAAAATCCATTTGCTTTTCCCTCCATTTACAATTTGACTTACCCATTTAAATTTTAATATATATTTTTTCAATTGGACAAAAATTGTTGCAATTATTTTTTAAAAAATCCCAAATTTAGAAAATTAGGTACTCATACATACTGATTTAGTTGTGTACCCTAAGCAAGGAATACTGGTTTGGTTGTGTACCTTCATCAAGGAATATATAGTTTATTTAAAGATATTATCACCTATAGTAAATTGCTTCTCAAATACGGTTAAAATTTGAAAAAAAAAAAGAGAGTCAAAAATCAAAATTGTAATTTTATAATCAAATAATTACTCCTTTGATTATGGACCAATTAAGGACTGACTTTAATTTGGACTACTAAAGTCTAAAGGTAATGTATATATACCAAAAGTTTCGAAAGTTGGTATAAATCCCTTTCTTTGCCTATATTTGTTGACATTATATCGTTGTGGAATATATATATATATATAGTTAAAAATAATATAAAATCATCATTTTACTTTATAAAAAAGAAAAAAAATTGATAATAAAACTTTTAAGTTAATAGTTCAAGTAGTATACAATTCATAATAAATACAGAAGTCATTAATATAAATACGCATCATGAAAAAGTTTTACAGAACATCATAAAAAAGTTTCCTACATAAATATTGATAAAATTTTGCAAAGAAGCATAGACGAAACTCAAATGCATAACATATTGTCCTATTTGAATTAAAAGTTAATAAAAAAAATTTATTTTATAGCTAACATTTTGTACATATAAACACTTTTTAGATATATTTTCCTTTTTCTTTTTTCTTAAAACGAAACATTAATTATTCAGCATGAACATAACAAGGTGGCGCATAAAACTCAGCAAGTTTTGCTGAAAGAAAATAGTATTTATTTCTTTTTTTTGGTAACATCTCTAATTTTTTATTAAAAAAATTATAATTACGGCTAAAAACGGTTTAATAGGAAGTTGTTACGCATAACAGATAAAATAATAAGATAAATATTGAATAAATGATCAACAAATAAGAATATTTAATGTGGTTCACTCTTTGAATTAGATTACATTAACGGAATAAATTCTGAATAATTTTCTTCCACTAGTATAAATTACTGAGTACAAATAAAGAGTATTCCTTACATAAATGCTAAAAGTAATACAATAATTTGAGATAAATCAAAAGTAATAGTATCACACAAGTGTTTTTCAAAAATGCTTAAATGATATTTTTCTCACTATTTTTCTCACTTTCTTTTTTAGAAAAATTCTTAACATTCTTATTGAACTACCTTTCATAATTTATTCTGTCTCAATTTGCTTGAGATTGTAGCATATAATTTAATGCAGTGAATTACCCTTTTATAGGCAAATGAATACTCAAATGTCAACATTAGTGGATTTAATTTTCAATATTTGTTGGCTGAGAATTTTTAACAAAGGAAGGTGGTAAAGTCTTACAAAAACTATCGATTGGACTTTATTTGTACTACCATCTAACAATCCTCCCATTGAACAAAGTAACTAGAGCTGACAATTTGTATCATGTCATATCTAATTGTATCGTGTCTCAATCAAATATGATACGATTATAGTAAACTCGTACACAATACAATTAATTAATTGTATCGTACCATATTAATACATTTTTTAACTGTGTCATGTTGTATCATTAAATATGTCATGCATAATCATATCTAATATAATTAACTAATCATATCTAATTAAACCGATTATATAATTAGTCCATATAAAAATTAATTCACCCAATTATTCACAAATCAATCAATTTAATTGACCAATTTTAACTGTCCGATTGAATAAGTCAAGGGTTGACTACTCACAATTGTTCTTTTATAGAGTTTCTTAGCATATTCGTTCATTATTTTTATCGATGTGAGATTGATTATTACAAAAAAAAAATGAGCTATACATGTTGTGAAATGTGAACCATATGAAAATGTGGAATTGAATCATTGATAGTTGTAAAGTAAAACAATTTGATTTATGTTATATTAATATTAATAAAATAAAAAATTCAACTCAATGTGAAATTAAATTAAAAATATTAAAAAATTTTCATTTTCTAAAAGATCAATAAATGATAGTAGAAGAAAATTTTTTCTATCAATTTAGAGTTGTGTATTGCTAAACTTTCATATTAGTTAAAACTAACTATAATAGTATGAAATAATTATTAACAATTTTTGTATTATAGAATACTTATATTAATTTTTGTTTATGATCATAATGAATATAATATCATATATAATAGAAAATTAAATAATTGTATTATATTTATATATATATATATATATATATATATATATATATATATATATATATATATATTACTCAATAAAAATAATTTATTTACATTTATTTATATATACAATATACTAATAAAATTAATTTTATCAAAATGTATTATAAATGTATTCATATATAAATATATGTTGTAGATATTTATTATAATTATATATATTTGAATACTTTGTATATTTTGAATTTTGAATATCATTAAAATTATTAAATATTTTATCTATTTTTAAACATGTTTAATCGTATCTAAACAAGTTACGGAAATAAAATTCATTTATAATACGTTTTTTTTGTATCGTAAACATGTTGACACGATTATGACACATGTTTGTTTAGCTTAAACTCATATACGACTGTTGAACTTTGAGGGGTATTTTTGTCATTTTGATGCTAACAAATAAAATAGCAATAATGTATTTAACATACTTGTTTTCTAAGTTTATTGAACAGGGTATGGAACATGACAGTAAGAATGAAAAATGGAAGACTAACCTTAAAAAGACAAAAAAATGAATAAATAACATATTCATTCCGGTGACCTTTTATGTCATGCCTGTGAAAAAATATGTCAAATTCTTCCAGAGAGCTTCACGGCTAGAGTCACTACTTGGACCACGGCTGGGAAGGATGTTCACACCCGTGAAAGAATAATGTCACGCCTGTGTTCAAACATTTCAAATCCTTCTAGAATGCTCCACGGTCGCAGTCACCACTCAAGTCACGGCTTAGAAGAACAGTCACGACCGTGACACACTTATTCACGACCATGAAAGAGGAAAGAGAAATATGTCAGACGTGAAAACCAAACGATTATAATTCACTATGGAAGTATAAATGCAAGTCATTTATGAATCCAGAACAAGAGAATATCAAATACTTCGAATCAAAATCTTGTTGTAGCCATTTGTGCATTTACTACTTTCAAAACAAACATTAATTCTCAGTAAAAAATATTTTTGCTCATTGTTTTCTGAGCATTATAGATTTGTGAGTGTTTCTCTTTGTAATCTACTACTCAAGTGAGTTTAGGTATATTATGTTAAAAGTAGAACACTTGTAAGGGTTATTTGTGTGAGCCTTTAAAACACAAGGAATTAGTTTATTGTGTGAGCCATTAAAAAACAAGGGATTTATGGGTTAGGTGTGATCCATTGTTAGAAACACCATAGTTGGGATTGAGCTTGTAAAACTCCATTGTAACACTTAGTGTGTTAGTAAAACTCCCAATTGAGATTAGTCCCAATTGAGTAGGGTTAGTTAACACCCGAACCTCTATAAAATTTCTTGTGTGATATCTTTCTATCCCTACTCTACTTAACTTTTTTTTCCGCACTTAAAAGTTAACAATTTTTTAATATCCAATTCAACCCCCCCTTCTTGGTTCAATATTTGGGCAACAATTGGTATTAGAGCTTAGTCTAGCATCGAAGCCTAAACAGCGCTAGGAAAGATCAAGATATTGCCAATGAAGGATTCCAAAGTCTTAAGCCTTACTTTGATGGAGCAAATTATCCTCATTAGAAGTTTTGGATGAAGACATATCTGGATAGTGAAGAAATTGAAGTCTGGGATAGTGTTCGGAAAGAATGGACACCACCAACTAGAAGAGGAGTTGATGGTGAAGAAGAAATCCTATCGAGAGATGATTGGATAGAGCCTCAAAGAAGAGCAAACTTCAAAAACAAGAAGGCAATGACAATTCTCTCAAGCTCATTATCCATTGAAGAATGTGGCAGAATACAACACTACCCAATTGCATACAGCATGTGGAAAATATTGGAAAACTATTATGAAGGAACAAAGCAAGTTAAATCCAAGAAGATTCAACTTCTTACTTCAAAGTATGAACTCTTCAAGATGAAATCCAATGAGTCAATTACTAACATGACAAACCATCTTCTAGCCATCATAAATGGCATAAGAAAGCTTGGGAAACACCTGAGCTTGGAAGATATAAATAACAAAATTCTAAAAAGTCTTTCTCTCAAAGATTACAGTTCAAGAGTTGTCGGTATAGAAGAGGAAAATGAAGACTTAAGCATCATGAATATCGATGTGCTTATTGACAAAATTCTTACATATGAAATGGCAGTGAAAAGAGATAGAGAGCTTGAAGCAGAGCCAGAAAAAAGAAAGCCTCTAGCACTAAAAGCCTCTACTTCAAAATCTCAAAAGGAAGTTGAAGATGATGAAGAAAAGAGTGATGATGCAAATGAGGACATTGTTATGCTGTCAAGAAGGCTGAAAAGAATTATTGAGAAGAGAGTGGGCAACTCTAGAAAATTCAGGCAAAGAAACCTTAAACAGACCTCTAATGACTCACAAAGAAGTAAAGATGAGGGAAAGTGCTATGAATGTGGGAAGAGAGGGCATATTAAACCGAAATGTCCAAGGCTCAAGAAGCACAAGAGAAAATACCAAAGAGACAATGGGGAGAAAGGCCACAAAGCCACATGGGATGACGAAAGCTCTTTAAGTGAAAAAGATGACAATGAAAGTGAAGAGGTCAACCTATGCTTCATGGCTATAGAGGATCACGTCTCGGATAAGGTAAGATCACTTCACTCATACTCTTTCAATAATGATCATGGTGATAATGATAGTAATAGTGAAGACAATGATGAGCAAAGCCTAATAGAAGTATTGAATCTAAAACTAGAGAAATATAGAAGTAAATTCAATATTTATAAAAATAACATTTCTAATTTGAAAATCAAAATGGATGTTTTAGAAAAGGAGAAATTTAAGCTTAAATCATCTAATGAATCTCTTCAAAAGTCATTAGATGAGTACTATTCAGGACCCTCAACTAAATCCTTGCTTAAAGAAAACAATATTTTGAAAAATGAAGTTGAGGAACTTAGAAACTCCATTTCAAAATTTCATAAGGGAAATGAGAGTTTAGATACTCTCATTGTGTCTTAAAGACCACCCTTAATTAGACATGGTCTAGGATTTAAGGTACATCATCATCTCACAAGACTACTTTTGTTAAGTCAAGTGAACCCCATATCTCCACATTTGTTGTAACAGCCCCAAGGGCTAAGTGCACAAAATACATTAAATCCAGTTGAGGAATCGTGATGGATCAATCAGAACTCTGACAGATGTAAGATATGTGTCCAGTCTGACCAAAAACCTCATTTCTATGGGAATCCTTGGGAGAAAGGGTTTCACTATAAAAAATGAAGTAATGAAGGTTATATCTAGAGCACTTATGGTGATGAAAGGAGTTCAAAGGAGCAACAACTTGTATTACTATGAAGGCAATACAGTTTTTGGAACAACAACAACAGTTTCTAGTGATGACCAGGAGCTAGAAATAACCAGATTGTGGCATATGCGCTTAGGGCATGCAGGCGAAAAATCCTTGAAACTTCTGGCGAATCAAGGATTATTGCAAGGAGTGCGAACCTACAAATTAGACTTCTATGAGCATTGCATCAAAGGGAAGCAGACGATAGTGATTTTTGGCACTGCAATCCATGATACCAAGGGTATTCTGGATTATGTTCACTCAGATGTATGAGGTCCTACAAAAACTGCTTCAATGGGAGGTAAACACTACTATGTTACCTTTGTTGATGATTGTTCAAAAAGAGTATGAGTGTATACAATGAAGACAAAGGATGAAGTGTTGGGAGTTTTTCTCATCTGGAAGAAGATGGTAGAAACTCAAACAGGCAGAAAGATCAAGTGTCTTCGAACAGACAATGGCGGAGAGGACACAAGTGATCCCTTCATGAAAGTTTGCAGAAATGAAGGAATTATTCGACATTTCACTGTCAGAAATACACCACAACAGAATGGGGTGGCTGAACGCATGAACCGAACTCTATTGGAGAAAGTTCGGTGTATGTTGTCTAATGCTGGATTAGGCAGACAGTTTTGGGCTGATGCTGTAATATATGTATGTCATCTCATTAATCGTTTGTCATCAACTGCTATCAATAGCAAAACACCTTTAGAGGTGTGGTATAGAAAACCTGCTACATATTATAATTCCTTACATGTGTTTGGTTCCACTGCATACTATAATGTTAAGGAATCGAGGTTAGATCCAAGGGCAAAGAAAGCTATCTTTATGGGGATATCCTCTGGTATCAAAGGATATCGACTATGGTGCCTAGAGACGAAGAAAATAATCTTTAGTAGAGATGTTACCTTTGATGAGTCTACCATGTTAAAGGTAACAAAGGAGCAGACAGATGGTTCTCCACAGCAGGTGGAGGAAACTCCCAAACAGGTGGAGTTTGATAGAAGAAGAATTGTTGATCCATAAATTGTAAAGTCTGATAAAATTACTCATACGGCAGAAGAGGAGATAATGGTAGAAAATGGATCAGATGAGGAAGCAGAGGTTTCAGCATAAGAACCTTCTCAGTAACTTGAGCCAATTGCACTACGAAAGCTGAAAATGAATATTAAGAAACCTGCTCGACTTGAAGATATGACTAATTATACATTTTCAGTAGATGATGAGATTCCTTCCACTTATTGTGAAGCTATTCAAAGCTCAGAAGAAGAAAAGTGGAGAAAGGCTATGGAAGAAGAGATGCAGTCCCTTGAAAAGAATCAGACATGGAAGCTAGCAAGTCTGCCAAAGGGAAAGAAAGCGATTGGCTGTAAATGGATTTATGCAAAGAAAGACGAATTTCCTGATAAGAATGATATCCGCTACAAGGCAAGATTGGTAGCTAAAGGCTACGCTCAGAAGGAGGGAATTGATTATAATAAAGTGTTTTCTCCAGTTGTAAAACATTCCTCCATTAGAATACTGTTGGCCTTGGTAGCACAATTTGATTTGGAACTAGTTCAGCTGGATGTAAAAACTGCATTTTTACATGGAAACTTAGAAGAAGAAATCTACATGACTCAGCCAGAAGGATTTAAAGTTGCTGAAAAAGAAAATTTGGTGTGCAAGTTGAGCAAATCGTTGTATGGATTGAAGCAATCTCCAAAATAGTGGTACAAACGATTTGACAAGTTTATGATAAGGCAGAAATACACAAGAAGCAAATATGATCATTGTGTATATTTACGCAAGCTACGGGATGGTTCCTTTATCTATCTTCTCTTTTATGTTGATGATATGCTGATAGCTTCAAAAGATTAAGGAGAGATTCAAAAGTTAAAAGCTCAACTAAATCAGGAATTTGAAATGAAGGATTTAGAGGAAGCTAAGAAGATTCTCGGTATGGAGATATGCAGAGATAGAAAATTGGGGAGACTTTGTTTGACTCAGAAACAATATTTGAGAAAAGTACTAAAGCATTTTGGGATAAATGAGAAGACAAAACCAGTTAGTATTCCATTTGCTCCTCATTTTAAACTCAGTGCATCTTTATCTCCGAAAAGTGATGAAGAACGAGAATATATGTCAAAGGTTCCATATGCAAATGTTGTTGGTAGCTTGATGTATGCAATGGTGTGTACGAGGCCTAACATTTCACAAGCAGTTGGAGTTGTGAGCAAGTACATGCATGATCCTGGTAAAGGACACTGGCAAGCTATGAAATGGATTCTACGGTATATTCAGAATACTGTAGATGTTTGTATAATATTTGAGCGGGATGAGAAAAGTAGTCAGCGTTATGTGTTCACACTTGCAAAGACACCAGTTAGTTGGAAGTCTACCTTACAGTCAACAGTTGTTTTGTCTACAACAGAGGCAGAGTACATGACAGTTTCAGAAGCTGTTAAGGAGGCAATTTGGCTTCAGGGGTTGTTGAATGACTTGGGAATTGGTCAGAAGCACGTCAAAGTGCATTGTGACAGTCAAAGTGCTATTTGTTTGGCAAAGAATCAAGTTTATCATACAAGGACGAAGCATATCGATGTTTGATATCATTTTGTACGGAAAATTCTTGAAGATGGTGGGATACTACTTCAGAAGATTTTGACTGCTGAAAATCCCGCAGATATGGCAACAAAAGTTGTGACAGGTATCAAGTTCCAACATTGCTTGGACTTGATAAATGTTCTCAAAATTTAAATTTGGGCGCTTCGAAGCACATTTAGAGACATTACTGAAATTTGTAAAGAGAATGTTTGTTTGGAATTGTGAGATCGCCAAGGTGGAGATTTGTTGAAATGTTATGTGGCAATCCCACATCTGAAAGTTAACATTTTTCCACAATAGCATTAGCTTATAAAAGGGTTTCATCTCCTTCTTAACAATTCATCCCAAAAACACCAATCCCTCTACTTCTAAGATTGGTTGTATTTTTTCTCTCTCTCTTGTAATATTTCACTTTGTAATATTTCTTTGAAATAGTGAAATATTATTTTAGTAGTATCCAAGGACATAGGCATAATTGGCTGAACCTCGTTAAATTCTGGTTTTTCTTTTTATTTCTATTTAATAGCTATTGTCGGGTCTTTTACTTTGTGATATATTTTGCTTTAAATTATCTGAGAAAAATTCTGTCACCAAGACTCTAAGAGTCTAAGGAAGTTGGTTTTTAAGGGAGACCATTTGTGACTCCACCAACTATCTGAGAATTTTTTTTTGTATTAATTTTTGGCACAATTATTCACTTTGGTGGAAACTAACCCGATTTCCACAACAGAGTTTATATAGGAATCCGGTGCAGTTTTGTATATGTAATTTTTTAAATAAAAAAGGAAAAAATCATTGGATGCTTGCAAAGAGGAAAGCTTTAACATTACGCGGAAGATTTCACATACACTCAATCATTTAACAATAATAATTTAATCATGAAATGAATAAGAATATTTAATTCTTCCTTAGTCTCAATTTTATGTATTCCTTATTGAAAAATCATATGTTGAGGATCAAGAATTTTTCACATTTTGGTATTGAGATCCTAAAATTGAATTTGTTTATATTAAGCTCCTTATCAATAATTATTATTTTTTACTTCAAATCTTTATTGGACGGCAAAATAAAATGTTACATTTATTTATATTTTTCTCATCTTGTACATCCTAAAAATTGTATCTAAGCAAATAACCATTAAAGAAAAAATTAGGAAAAGTCAATATAATATATTTTAAATTTAAGCATTTTCCTAAAAAATAATTTTTGAAGTTGAACCTTTTTAAAGTTAGTTCATTATCACTTTTTATAAGGAAATATTAGAACCATAATCTTGTGAGTAATGTGGTGAACTTTAATATCAATATATAAATTTTGTTCTGGACTTAATTATTGTCATTTACGTCAACCAAAGGGTGACTTATTGATTGGTGTTCTCACTTTGTAAAAATTGTGAGTGGGCTCATGTTCAAATTTCTTTACCATTATTCACAATATTGATGGACATGAGTGGAAGGGAATGACTACTCTTGTTATGTAGCCAAGACTCACAAGACCTCTTAATGATTCAAAAAAATTATTGTCATTTACCATTACTGAAAAAATGGCCTATACCATTTTAGAATTAGTTTATCCAGTTGTAAACCTTTGTCATTTTTCTATGCTATTCAATCTAGATTTGTGTTGGACAGATTTATTAAAGGAATAAAACGTTTAATCACAAATTTTAAAGATGTATTATATTTAATACTCGAATTTAAAATCTCCCATTAAAGAAGAAAATACCGTTCTCATCTTATTTCAGGTACCCTTGGGCATAGGGTTCATATATTAGATATATTAATTGTGCTTTTTTAGGCTATTTAATAAGAATATAAAGTAGAAAATCATAATTATTTAATTAAACAATATGATAAATAAAAATCTAAAATTTTGATAGCCAAAATAGTAAAAAGAGTATTAAGATTTGATTGACCTTTTCTTATTTTGTGGATAGATGTTGAAACCTGAAATACGGTGATCCACCACCGGCCACAGTAATTATCAGAAACCCCCCAACAAACAACAAAGAAAAAAAGTTAATGTTGCGGGAGAAATTCTTGAAATTTTGCCCCAAAAAAAAGTTTGTCTTCGAGTTTCTCTCTTTCCCTTCTTTTTTTTTTTTTTTTTCCTTCATAGAAAAAAATGGTTGTCAGCATTGACGTAATGCAAAGTCACCAGTTTACGCAAGTGCCATGAGGGAAACGTAGTCAATTCAAATTTTTAATTTTTAGACATTTGATACTATTGGCCAAATTCTGTGTTAATTGATCTGACAGAAAATTGTAGTATTCGAATAACAAAGAAAACTTTTTTTACGGTTATGCTTTCAATTTTTTCCAATTATTTAATTTGTTCTATGGAGAATTGGAGACATTTATAAAGAAACTAAAAATTCCAAGTTTTTAACTTTTTTAATTGTCTGCATTACTGTTTATGCAAATGTTCCTTCATATGTATTATAATAATAAAATTTTGACCGTAGAGTTAATTTTCCAAAAAAAATTCCTTTTCTACCAATAAGCTTAAGCTTGACTTTGACTAGATTTGGATGGTGAGGTATCGACTTTAAATTTTCAGTTTGATATTTTATATAAAAAAAAATTCATTTTCCGTTTAAAATTATAATAAATGGAATAAAAATTGTAGATATGGGGAAGAGAAATGCAAGTGAATAAATAAATTTAAATGGCAATTAATCAACTTCTTGTTAGATGAAATTAATTGGTTTAAACAAAAACAATAGTTTTGGATCATAACGTGGATATGGACAGATATGATTTGAAAAATAGACATCTTTTTGTGAATGATTTATTGATTTTTCTTCTTCTCTATTTTTTTTTTTTTTTTTGTAGAATGTGACAACATCCATGAAAAATGGATTTGAAACGGCAAGCCGCACAATAAACCATCTGAAATCCGCCAAAGCCTCAAGTTTCTCGGGGCTCCTGTTCTCAATATTCTTGTGACCCTTTTATTTCCCATAATTATTTATTTATTTGTTATTTATTCAAAGGAAGGAAATGCAATTAATTTCTAAAAGGATTCAAGCAAGTTAATAATTATCTTAGCCGCATCAATATAGCCATAAAAATTTTTATATGGATGTCGTGATTTGTATTAATTCATATATTTTATTTACAAACTCATATAATGACATAGGAAAGGATATTCATTTCAAAATGTTAGGTTTTGATATTTGGTTTAGTTTAAAAAAAAAAAGAAAATAGTTTCGTAAATAATTTGATTAATTTTAATTTTATATTTGAGCCACATTTTATAATTGCGTTAGTTTCAAAAGAACATTTCACCCCTAGTCTTTCGACATTAGGTCAATAATGACATGTTTAGTATATATACTAAAAGAATATGATTCAATGAAAAATGAAATTATATTCCTAAATTGGTATTTTAAAATTCCAATTTCATAAAACTAAATCTTATTTTTATATTCACTTTAAGGTAATTTTGGAAATATAAAATATTTTGTTTAAAAAATAAAGAAAAAAATTATAAATAACAAAAAATTTAAGATATTAAAAATATTTATACAAGAATTAAAATCATATTATCAAATATTTTAACTACCAAACTCAAATTTGAAATAAAAATCTTATTTTTATTCTAAAATTTAGAATATCAAACATACCCTTAATATTGAGTCTTAGGTGTAAATATTAATATCTCATAGCAAATATTATAAAAGAAAAAAATATATATTCAGACAATCATTTTTTTATAAGCTTATTTTAAAAGGTAAATTAGGTCAAATAATCTTTTTTTACCAATCAGAAATTAATTTCAAACGTTAGAAAAAAGTTCATTTTAATTCCACGTGAAATTGAAACCTAAAAGGTGGAGCATAAAACGGAGAAAAAGTCGGCGGGTCTACGTTTTCACCATCCGAAGATCATGGGATTTACATTAAATTATTTCTTATGTATCCAAAGAATTCTAAACCATTAAACCAATGACGACCAGATAGCATAACCGTCATAACTAACCTAAAGTGTTCATTCGAGTCAACCAGCCACCTCAATTAGCTCCATAAATCTACTAATTAGTAATTAACAAATTTTATTGATCGGTTTAAACAAAAGAATAAAAAAGTAATTGTAAGGATGGCAGTGGGGCTGAAAACTCAACGTTTGTCATGGATTGAAGACTTTTTAATTCTATTAAAAACATGAGAAATGGTAAGGATAGTTGTAGTGAAAGATACTCTCTTTGTCATTTCTCAATGAAGATAGAGAAAATATTAAAATAGAGGAGAAAAAATAAATAAATAATTATTAAGATCATTTCTCTCTTCCCAATAATTAATCATATTTTAAAGCTACTTTTCTTAACATTTCCCTTAAGAACATAGTTCATTTGTTAAATTTTTATTATAATCTCTAATTTAATAATTTAAAAGGCATTAAGTGAATGAAGAAAAATTATAATAATTTAAAATGCTTAAATTATCTTTTTAAATTCAATTTCTAGTTTTAGAAGAAGTAAAATTTTTTTGTTATACAGATTAAAGTTGTGAAATTCTAAATTTGAATTTTTAATCAGACACCTTATATTAAAAACATATTATAAAAGAATAAAAGGAAATCAATTTATTTTAATTCTTTTAATGAATAAACTTTTGGAATAATTTCTCATATGAAACTCTTTTTAATATTTTTTTTGTCTCGAATTACGTGTATAATTTTTTTTACACAAATTACATATATATAAGGAAAGGATTATATTGTTAAGAGAATTATTATTTTCAGAATTAATTATAAAATTTAAAGTTAACCACACTTCTAGTTAGATGTGGATAATTAAAAGCTGGCTAGAAGACAAATTGTTGCGGTGTAGTTATGCTAGTCCTAATCATATTATTCAGACTTGCGTGATTTCTAATTAACCGAAAATTCAGTAAAATGTAATCAAATAATGAATTAATAAGTTGCTTGAGAAAAAAAATAAAAGGTTAACAATATTCCTCTAATTAAATAGATCTAATTTACGACTCAAGCTATCAAAAACTTTGATCCTTCTTTTCCTTTCCCTCCAATAAAATTATCATAGAAGTTATATACGTAGTTAATTTTGCAGTCATGCGAATGAAAACTTATATAGATCTAATTTACAATTCACATTATTTAAGTATCGGGTACGAAAAAATAATAATAAGCACAATAAATATTTTAAAGAAAAACATAAAAATAAATTATTAAAATTATTATGAAATAGATAAATAACGTTTGAGACAATATGCAAGGCCGGGCTGCAACTGAAAGCCACGGGCTCAAGCAATACATCTATATTATAATCAAATAAATAACAATAAAACAAGCTCCATCAATGCATTCCTCGAGCCAATTTGGTTACAGTTTCTGAAATTTTTTGTTCAATATTAAAAAACGTAGCTTAAAGACAGCTTGAAGGCTGAAGGAAACCGGTAGCCGAGCCTGCAGCATTGGTACATGATGATTCAGCTGGCTTGTTATTGTATGTGAGCTTTACGTCCTCCAATTGAATCCCAGTGCATGGATTGGTTTTACTGCAATCAAATTTGACCCCTACTTGTGTCGCCGATGATCCATGGATATCTTGATAAGTCACGTCGCTAATTTTAACTCCCGAATTCTGGCAAACATATATAGAAATAGTTAGATTTTTAGATTTTTTTTTCTGATGATTTTTTAAAGAATTAAGATATTTACCTGGCCAGGGCAATTTTCGTCGCCTGGACAGTAATTTTGGTCAATCACAACTGGGTTTTGGACATTAGTCATAACAGAATGTTGGAAAAGAATGTTCTTGGCGAAACCATTGCTTGGTCTTCCCCAAGTTTTTATTCTCAAACCATTTTCTGTTCCTGAAAATGTTGTAGTCTTAACCGTAACGTTTTCCACTCCATCTTCATTAAGATCTTTGCCCAAGCTTCCAATGCTGTAATTATATCACACAATTCGTATAAAAATTTTCTATTAAGAAAAATGAAAATTTTATATACTTAGATTGTGATTATATTTTGAGTAGTTACCTGATTCCATGGCCAGGACCGCAAGCAACATTTTCAATCCATAAAGAAGAGGTGCCAGGGCCAATTGATACACAATCATCACCTGTACCAATCTTTGAATTTAAGATTGTGACACCATTTGATGATTGGACATGAATTCCATCGGTGTTAGGGCTGTCCCCAGGAGCTGACACTTTCACATTTTCTACCTTCACATTCTGGCACCCGTTTATCACTATGTGAAACATTTGGCTATTCTCTGATGCTAACCCATCGATTTCGATATTCTTCGAATTGGAAAATTCCAATGACTGCACAAAAACAAAACCCTGAATCAATACATAACTATTTTTATGCATGCCCCTGAGCAGTGTTATCTAACTTTTCATTTTTCCCATGTGGGTTCCCCAATGGAACAGATAAAAGAAAAGATAGTTTGCACTTCTCTATGTGCATATATGGATTGCATTGAATAAGTGGAATGAGTTGTGTACCGTTGCACCGGAGGGGCAACTGCTGCCAGAAGACTTGCAAGACCACAAGCTAGAGCCCTGACCATCAAGTATACCACCAGAAAGAGTAATACCATCAACATGTTCAAAAATTAGCCAATTATTTGAATCACCAATAGCAGAATAATCTGATGGAGCCAAAAGGGTACCATCTATACTAACTACAATTCTACTACTCTGGCAGGGTCCCTGAAACTCAACTTTCCCCAGAGAATATCTCCCTGGAGGAACATACAGAGTTGCAGGGGTTGTAGACCCACAGGCTTCAGCCCATGCACCAACAAATGCCTTTGTTGAGTCAGTTGTTCCGTCTGGTTTGGCACCATAGCTTTGAACATTGTACTGTGCTGATTCTGCCATTAAATGAGATGCTGATGAAGTAAAGAAAATGAAGAGAAAAGTTATCAGAGCAAGAAAGCTCATTTTGTCTGCCGTTTCTTGTTTGGTTGAAAATGAGTGAAAGAGAGAGAAGAGAGAGTGGGTTGTCCTCATATGGCAGTTGAAGGGGTTTATATAGAAGTTGGAATCAAACTGGTGAGGGAATTTGATGCAGATTATCTGTTTGCCTAATATATTATTAGTTACTTTAAATTGAAGAATTATCTCTTTATAAAAGATTTTCTGGGATTTTCGGGTAGCTTATCTCTTTGCCTATATATATATATATAGTTTTTTTTTTTAATATATAGATTTATTATTATTATTATTATTATTATTATTATTATTATTATATTTCAGCTAAATTATTAGTCTCTTTTGTTTTCGTTGATGTTTTAAGAAGATTTGTTTTAGCTTAGCTCACATTATGTACCAAAAAAATATTTTTAGAAGATATAATATTTTTAATAAACAAGGGAATTATTAAAAAAATATAAATGAATAATACCCAAGTGCAATAAGTTAAAAATGTGAAAGGAAAATGGGAAAAAAAAACCTAATTATATCCTAATTTGGATAATTAAATTTAAGAAAAGTCAGCATGCATGTGATGTGATAATACACTGATTTGAGGAAGTCTTACAACATTTTAACAGTGAATAATGATTATTTTTATACCTAAATGAACCCTAGTTATAGGATTAACAAGACGAGACATTGTTAATCTGGTTAGACTAGTGCATGTTATACTCTTTGACTAGGTCAAGTAGCTGATCTCAAAAAGTTGAATATATGAGATGTTTATAGTTAACATGTGGATGCTTGCAAAGAGTAACAAGTACAGTAGATGACCTACTATAAGACAATCATATGGATATCTATTCAATGTCATTGATAGTCTCAACATAGCAATGGTGCAAGTATCCTTAGACTTGAGATGCTCAAAGTTATATTGGATACTGAATCCTATACTTTGACTTCATTCCTCGTTGCCTCTTAGAGGTCACTCATATGGTGGTGATTGGGCATAACATTTGGTATTCGAAGGTAGTTGAGTAGTTAATAAAGGATTAACCACTCCTAATAGAAGGAGAGTATACTTATGGCCTCTTGTAGAAATCATTACTCAACTCCCACTGGACTGACTACATCACATCTAGTCCAAATGATATTAGTTCTTATCTATGAGACTCATTACTCTTTAGATATGTCCTTGAAGACCTTCTTCGAGACATGTCCACCTTGGCTAAGGATTTCTGAGTAATGATCTCCACAACAGGCCATAGGTATACTCTCCTTCAATCAGGAATGGTGAATCCTTTATTGACTACTCAACTACCTTTAAATATCAAATGCTATACCCATCCCTATGAACAATCTCTGAGAGGCAATGAGGAATGGAGTCAAAGTATAGGATTTAGTATCCAAGATAACCTTGAGCATTGATGCGGAACCCCAAAGACCGTGCCTTGAAACCCCTCAACAAGACAAGGTAAACAAACCTTAAGCTATGGTGATCATAGATTGAATCTGACCCAAAGCTAACCAATGTAGCAAAAAACCAAGATTATAAGATTTAATAAGAATAGCCACGCCACAAGCAATATCACTTGATAAGTAACTAATTCCTAAAGGTAACAAAGAGATGCAAATCTGCCTCACTTTAAAGAAAAACACTCAAATTCGTTTTTTTCATTGATGTCATGTACAAGAAGCCTATATGAGTATTTATAGCCCTAAGTCTTTGAATCCTTTATGGTAAAGGATAACTAAATCCTATTCTAACTCAACTCCTAAATGTACAGCTATATTCTAACTCAAATTCTAAAAAGTAGAGTCCTACTTGGATTAGGACACTAATTAAATCCTTCTAAAATAAGACAAGTGGTGGGTTGGGCTTTATTTCTTTGGCCCACATGTCTATCACTAATTAAAGCCTAAGGTAATTTAAATTAGGCAGCCCGCATACATAATTAAGCCCAATTACAAGTTAAGCCCAAATCCCATAAATAGGCACATGCATGGCACATGATCTTGAGCACATGGTTGGCACATGATGTCTTCCACATGGATGGCACATGTCTTGCACATGTTTGGCACATGACTCCTAGCACATGATTTGCACATGACTTGTAATCTTTAATTTTATGGACTTTGCCTCGTTTAGCCCATTTGAATTGAATCTTCATGAAAGACTCCCTTGATCTTCACTTTAGGCTTCCCTTTGTGTATTATTGGCCCATAAGCTTGATTGTGAATTTTAGGCCCAATATAGCAACAAATGCTCCAATGCTGCCTTCTATGACTTGGAATACGCCCTACGTTAATTTGGATCATTTGAATGGGATTTTGAACTCCTTTTCGGTCTATTTCAATGATATAAGATTGCTCCTCTCCATTGAAAAAATATTGACGTTCATATCCTTCAATTATGGTTCCCGTGCATACATCATTCCCCCTTTCCTCAAGAAGATTCGCCCTCAAATCTTTGCCTATATCAAAAGAAAAATGCACAACACGAAGCAAAGGATAATTAAAATTGTTAGTAAAAAATTTACTTTTCATCTCTTTCTCCTTTTCACACACATTCACTATTTTCTCTCTTTGCTCATTACTACTACTACTTTTATCCCTCAAAACCTCATCTCTCTCAATTCTCTCTTTGGCTTCTCCATAAACAGCCCCTTCTTTCATCTCAATCTCACTCATCGTTACTCCTTCAAGCTCATCCAATTCATGTTCATCACTCACCTTTATGGATTCACTATCATTAGCCACAAATTCATCTTGAATGATGTTTTCACTCTCAATTGCAATGCTCTCAAAAACACTAACACCATTAACTTCTTCTAGTGAAATAGAATCAATACTCTCACCTACAATTTCAACTTCACTAGTATGAGCATCATTAATATCCTCATGAATTTTATTATTACCATCATCCACCATTTTAAAATTAGGAACAAAATCAAATTCATAATGCAAATTTGATTTTTGAATTTCACACCTTCTTGGATAATAATTCTTCATTTCATTATATTTCTCTTCATGACCCCACCTATCGATCCTCGCACGCATTTTGTCCATTTCTTTTTGAAAGGCACTCACCAAAGATGCTTTGTCTTTCTTTCTTTCTCTTCTTTGTCTAGCATTATCATAATGTTCAAAATACTCTTTTTCTTCATGAGATAGAAACCTCCTAATGCTTTGAGGTCGAGACCCCTCTCTTGATCTTCTTGTGTCAAAGATACTTTGCTGTTTCAAATCTTCAATTTGCTGATTTTGCCTCTCCATCTTGTCTATAATTTTTCGAATCTTTACCTCCAATATTTGAATGTAAGATTGAACAACATCCGTTGGCACATAATCACCATGTTCCACATGTCCACTACTGCTCCTCATACTTCCCTTAGACATGGTTAGTAATTCAAGAAAGTAATAATGAAGTAAAAGGACCTCACAATCACTCTCTCACGTGTTTCTCTCAAAACAGACTATATACCACTCGTGTTTCACACAAATAATGGCTTTTACCCTCTTTTAAGCTCACCACTCTTGCCTTTTACCACTCAAATTTTGAATCTCAAAATTACAAGTAAGAACCAGAAACAAAATCAAACAATATGCAAGTGATCTATGCTAAGAATTAACAATGAATCCTAACAAGAATGAATGGAACAAAGTCTAGAAGCAAACTGATGTGAAAGAAATTAATTATATCTAAAGCTATACACGAATGCAAATAGGTGTATGCTACTGATTTTTGTTCAAATTAAATCTAAGAATGCAAATTAGACTTAACTAATGTAATTAGATGCAAAAAGGACAGAATTAAAAGAATGAAAACTTAAGAGCACAAAAATTAGACAGTATGGAATAAAAATCAGAACCGGTTTCCTCCTAGTGAGTAGCCAATTTAACCCTTATTCAACCTTAATTTATCACCAATCAGTAAGAACTCAAGGTATATTTAATAGATAAGTTCAATTTCTCAAGATCAAATCAATGCTCAACATGATCACTAAGGTACCTGAATTCAAAAGTTGTACTTTTCAACCTCAAAACCAATTATTTAAGTTGGATTGCAGTAGTTTATGATGATACCAAATAATTCCAGCAATCAATAATCACAAGATTTCATCATGAAGCTCAAAATAGCACAATTTCACAATTTTGGTGCTAAATTCGAAATTCTGATTTTTTTTCCTTTTCGTTTTTTTTTTCTTTTTTTTTTGTTTTTTTTTTGTTTTAGCAAATAACACTAAACTAATGCTTAATAAACCTCAAACATATCAAAGAATTGAAAAGAAACCCAAACTTGCAATTTTACTCTTTATGGCTGAAATTTTTCCTAAGGTACCTCTAATGGCAAAATTTAAATCTAGCTAAGTTAACAACTAGAAAGCAATTTTAAAGGATAGATAATGATTACCTAACCAAAAGCTCTGATACCAAACTGATGCGGAACCCCAAAGACCGTGCCTTGAAACCCCTCAACAAGACAAGGTAAACAAACCTTAAGCTATGGTGATCGTAGATTGAATCTGACCCAAAGCTAACCAATGTAGCAAAGAACCAAGATTATAAGATTTAATAAGAATAGCCACGCCACAAGCAATATCACTTGATAAGTAACTAATTCCTAAATGTAACAAAGAGATGCAAATCTGCCTCACTTTAAAGAAAAACACTCAAATTCGTTTTTTTTTCATTGATGTCATGTACAAAAAGCCTATATGAGTATTTATAACCCTAAGTCTTTGAATCCTTTATGGTAAAGGATAACTAAATCCTATTCTAACTCAACTCCTAAATGTACAGCCATATTCTAACTCAAATTCTAAAAAGTAGAGTCCTACTTGGATTAGGACACTAATTAAATCCTTCTAAAATAAGACAAGTGGTGGGTTGGGCTTTATTTCTTTGGCCCACATGTCTATCACTAATTAAAGCCTAAGGTAATTTAAATTAGGCAGCCCACATACATAATTAAGCCCAATTACAAGTTAAGCCCAAATCCCATAAATAGGCACATGCATGGCACATGATCTTGAGCACATGGTTGGCACATGATGTCTTCCACATGGATGGCACATGTCTTGCACATGTTTGGCACATGACTCCTAGCACATGATTTGCACATGACTTGTAATCTTTAATTTTATGGACTTTGCCTCGTTTAGCCCATTTGAATTGAATCTTCATGAAAGACTCCCTTGATCTTCACTTTAGGCTTCCCTTTGTGTATTATTGGCCCATAAGCTTGATTGTGAATTTTAGGCCCAATATAGCAACAAATGCTCCAATGCTGCCTTCTATGACTTGGAATACGCCCTACATTAATTTGGATCATTTGAATGGGATTTTGAACTCCTTTTCGGTCTATTTCAATGATATAAGATTGCTCCTCTCCATTGACAAAATATTGACGTTCATATCCTTCAATTATGGTTCCCGTGCATACATCAAGCATCTCAAGTTTAAGGATACTTGCACCATTGCTGTGATGAGACTATCACTAACATTGAATAGATATCCATGTGATTGTCTCATAGCATGTCATCCAATTTACTTGCTACTCTTAGCAAGCATCCGCATGTTAACTCTTAGCAAGCATCCGCATGTTAACTCTAAACATCTCATGCCTTCAGCTTTAAGATATCAGCTGCTTGACCTAGTTAAGGAGTATAACATGTGCTAGTCTATCCGAATTAACAATGTCCCATCTTATTAAGCCTATGAATAGGGATCATTTAGGTATAAATACAATTACATATAATAAGAATCTCTTCTTCACGATCTCATCATGAATTCCTCCATGTTATGTTATATACCAAGGACTTCATTAAATAGTTTAAGATCTATATCAATTCATATGCAATGAATACCATATAATGAAAATGTCTTAAATAATAAATAAGTACATCAGGTGCTTAAGTTGATTGCCTTTAGGGCACTTCTCTAACAATCTTCCACTTGGTTAAGTCAATCGCCTTTATACATTATACCATAGGTGAGTACATGACTATCATGTTTCTTTTGGGGAAATGGCTTAGTAAGAAGATCAGCTATATTATGATCAGTGGGAACTCTCTCTATTATTACATCATGCCTACCTATGATTTTCCAAATCAAATGGTAATGTCTAAGTACATGTTTGGATCTTTGATGAGACCATGACTCATTTGCTTGTGCAATGACTCCATTATTATCACAATACAAAGGTATTGGATCAACAATACTAGGAACCATTTCTAACTCTATGATGAATTTTCTTATCCAAATTGCTTCCTAAGCTGTGATGCAGCAACCACCTAGAATCTAAGTCTAGACAACCTCCAAATCAATTTGATATAAATCTTAAGTTTAACCAATTACAAGATTAGACTCTTCACTCCCAAAACAGCAAGGAATTGGTAACAAATAGTATGAGGAGAGAATTGGATTCACGCCACAAATTAGTTACCAACCTGATAAGTGAAAACAATCCTTGGTATATCAATGGAGATCACACCTCCCACTTGAAGAACACTCAAATTTTGATCTTAATCACCAATCTGATTGTCTTACACGCATGAGGTATTTATACCTCTATAAACCAAAGGTGTAAAAATGAAGAAAAGACCAATCTGATCCTAATGACTTAAGGACAAATGAATGAACTTAATTTTATAAGGCCTACACACCTAAGATAAGTTAAAATAAGGCTGATTATGTGTCTTTAAATGAAATCACATTCCAATAATTAAAATAAAACAGCCCACTAAATTTAATCTTAGGCCCAACCATGATATAACATAAGTCCACTTTAACATAGCATATTGCACATGTGTTGAACCTTGTAAGATTTTGATGGCATCACTAATCCATCTCCTCCGTGGCATGTAAGATCATTTATGTTGTCTTGGCTCGCATCATTCCCTCCCTTCTCAAAAGGATTCCTCCTCAAATCACCTCCTGCATTATCAAAAGAAGAAAGGTCAGCAACATTAAAAGTTGCTGAAACACCATACTCACCCGGCAAGTCAATCTTATAGGCATTGTCATTGATCCTCTCAACCACTTGAAAAGGTCCATCGCCTCTTGGATCCAACTTGGATTTGCTTTGGTTAGGAAATCTCTCTTTCCTAAAATGCACCCATACCCAATCTCCAGGTTCAAATTTCACAACTTTACGTCCTTGATTGGATTTTTGTGCATAACTTTTGTTCTTTAACTCAATGTGCTGCTTTGCCTTCTCATGTATGGAGTTAACCAAATCTACCTTTTTTTGCCCATCTAAGTTAGAAATATCATTCAAAGGTATAGGCAACAAATCCAAAGGGGTTAGCCGATTAAAACCATACACAATTTCAAATGGAAAATAACCTGTTGATGAATGAATGCTTCTATTATATGCAAATTCTACTAGTGGCAAACAATCTTCCCAAGTTTTCAAATTCTTACCAACAACAGCACATAATAATGATCCTAATGTTCCATTAACCACTTCAGTTTGATCATATGTTTGAGGATGACAAGTTGTAGAAAATAGCAATTTTGTTCCCAACTTTCCCCACAACACATGCCAAAAATGACTCAAAAACTTAGAAACTCTACCAGAAACAATAGTTTTAGGAACACCATGCAAATGCACAATATCCTTAAAGATCAAATCAGAAATATATGTAGCGTCATCAGTTTTATGGCAAGCGATGAAATGTGTCATCTTGCTAAACCTATCAACTACAACAAAAATACTATCTCTTGCCCTTTTAGTCCTGGGTAGTCCCAACATAAAAATCCATAGAAATGTCAATCCAGGGCTGACTAGGGATGGGTAAAGGAGTATACAACCCATGAGGTTGAATTCTTGACTTGGCTTGCTTACATGCAACACACCTAGAGCAAATTTTCTCAACATCTTTCTTCATATTAGGCCAATAAAAATGCTCATGCAATATGTCAAGTGTCTTAGAAATACCAAAATGACCCATCGAACCACCATTATGAGCCTCACACACAAGCAACTCACGCATTGAACAATTAGGCACACAAAGTTTATTTTCTCTAAATAAATAGCCATCATGCCTATAAAACCTTTGAAACGCAGATTGTTCACATGCATTATAAACATTTGAAAAATCAGAATGAGAAGCATACAAATCCCTTATATATTCAAATTCCATCAATCGAGAACTCAAAGTATTAATAAGAGTATATCTTCTAGATAATGCATCAGCAACCACATTTTCCTTACCTTGTTTGTATTGAATCACATAAGGAAAGGTCTCAATGAACTCCAACCACTTGGCATGTCGTTTGTTCAACTTACTTTGACCTTTGAGATGTTTTAAAGACTCATGATCACTATGAATCACAAACTCTTTAGGCCAAAGATAATGCTGCCAAGTCTCCAAAGCCCTCACCAATGCATACAACTCCTTGTCGTACGTGGAATAATTGAGTTATGCACCACTCAACTTCTCACTAAAGAAAGCAATTGGATGCCTACCCTACATCAAAACAGCACCAATACCCATCCCAGAGGCATCACATTCAATCTCAAAAGTAGAATTAAAATCTGGCAAACTCAAAACAGGTGCAGAACAAAGTTTATCCTTCAAAGTATTAAATGTAAGTTATTGCACCTCGCCCCACTTAAACCCCACATCTTTTTTAATGATTTCAGTTAAAGGAGCAGCAATGACACTAAAATCCTTTACAAACCTCCTGTAAAAGCTAGCAATGTCATGAAAGCTCCTCATCAACCTCAATTCCACTGGCACTCACCACATACCCTAAGAATATAACTCTATTCATACAAAATGTGCACTTTTTAAGTTTAGTGTACAATTCTTCTCTCCTAAGTGTATCCAAAACAGCCCTAAGATGATGTACATGCTCATCAACAGATTTACTATAAATCAAAATATCATCAAAATAAACAACAACAAATTCTCCAATGAACGGATGCAAAACATGATTCATCAATCTCATAAAAGTGCTAGGGGCTTTGGTTAGACCAAAAGGCATAACGAGCCACTCATATAAACCAAGCTTTGTTTTAAATGCTGTTTTCCATTGATCACCAACTTTCATCCTAATTTGGTGATATCCACTCATCAAATCAATCTTAGTAAAGACACATAAGCCATGCAGTTCGTCTAACATATCATCCAATCTGGGTATTGGATAGCGATACTTAACTGTTATGCGATTCACAACCCTACAATCAACACCCATGCATCAACTCTTATCCTTTTTAGGCACGAAAAGCACCAGCACTGCACACGGACTAAGACTCTCACGGATATGCCCCCTTGCTAACAACTCCTCCATTTGCCTTTGAAGTTCCTTTGTCTCCTCGGGGTTGCACCTATAGGCTGGGCGGTTTGGAATTTGAGCTCCTGGTATGAAATCAATTTGATGTTCAATTCCTCTTATTGGTGGCAATCCTTGTGGTAACTCTTCCGGGAATACATTCTCATATTCCTGCAATAAAGAAACAACAACACTAGGCAAAGAAGGGTTAAGGTCAGCTTCATTAAAATAAGATTCTTTGTACATGAGTACAAGTAAACATTGTTGATTCTCAAAAGCCACTCTCATATCCCTTACTTTTGCATAAAAATTATTTTTCTTTGTACCACTCTCCTTTTGGCCAATTATTTGTTTTTCTTTTTGGGCCACTTTTCCTCCCATTTTTCTCTCTTTCTCAGCCTCTCCTTTTTCTTTTCCTATCATCTCTCTTATTTTGCAAATCTCGGCCTTTCCATTTTCTTTTTGCACATTTTCTCTCAATTTGGACATTTCGGCTTCTTTTTGCATTTCTTTGTCCATGCTCTTTTTTAACTTCATTTGATCTTCATAAACTTCACTAGGAGTCATAGGAGCCAGAATGATACGTTGATCTCCCATCATGAATGAGTATCTATTTCTATACCTATCATGCGTCACCTTTCTGTCATATTGCCATGGTCTACCAAGCAACACATGGCCTGCATGCATAGGTACTACATCACAAAGTACACGGTCAGAATATCTTTCAATAGAGAATGAAATTAAAACTTGTTTATTTACCCTTATCTCTCCGCAATCATTAAACCATTGTAGTCTATATGGCCTAGGATGTTTTAAACAATCCAGCCCCAACTTATCAACTAAAGTAGTACTTGCAACATTAGTACAACTTCCTCCATCAATTATAAGACTACAAATTTTGCCATTTATCAAGCATCTGGAATGGAAGATATTTTCCCTTTGTTCAACCCCATCTTCTTTCAATTGTGCATTTAGTACACGCCTAACCACAAGATTTAAATTCCCACCAATAGGTCTTGTAAATATTGAGGTATACTGAATGGAGCCATGACTGTTCCATAACTTGAACCACCAACTGAGTACCCTGGGCCGATCTAGCAATTTGTTTGGCCCATTTGAGCTCATTAGAGCTAAATTCTGTAAATTGTCAAAACCGTAAAGTTATAGGTATATGGCTTAGATAAATTTGGGTACTAATTTTAGCTTAATATGTTATGTATAGACTAAGTTATGGCCTTTTGAAGTCATACTGGTCCGGAAGCCAATTCTATTATGGACCAGTGAAATGTGTGTTATATTTTGAAGACCTTAGGGACATAATTGATAAAAGTTGTAAACATAACACATGTTCCATATGAATCCATATAAGTATCTGTAAAGTTTCATGAAAATAGAACTTATAGATTATAAATTATGATGAACCAAATTGAGTATCCTGAAACTGCCTAAAGGCAGAAAATAAGGCTGAAAACAGAACACAATTAGCAATTCTACCAAATATTATACAATGATCTAATTGATCTGAAATTTTAATATGTTACATAATTATATGTTAATTTTAATTAGGAACAAGAATCCGATTAATTGGTCAAGTATAAAAAAAGTTATAGGCTAAACAGTACCATAAGGTCACACTGCCTCATAGAAAAAATCTTAACTATTGATATAAACAATGCATATTAATTTGTTTAAGCCACAGTAAGTCTCCCTAATCATAAGTTAATCGATTATGTTTCCATATTAGGCTCGCAATATATTGGAGACCCACAAGGAGCAAATAAACAATAAGTTAGGGGTCGGAATTAAAGGAGAAAGGTGAGTCTAATTATCGATTGAATTCTTTAGTGCAAATGATTGTTGCTTGCTATGTGATTCATATAATTGTCATGATTTGCCCCTCATAATATGATGATGGATAATTTTTTACATTGTGGTACACGTAAGTGGTATACTTGTGATATATTTGAGGTATATGTTTGACATATGTGATATATATATACAGGGTATATGTATAATATATGCGAGGTATTGTGTGGCATATGAGGCATATATGTGGTATATGTATATTATATGTAATAAGATGCAACAGTTGATGAATGATGAGAACATGCATATGTATAAGAGCATGATAACATATGCATAATATGTGTTGAACATTATGTAGTGACATAATTTCATTTATTTTAGGGTCATCATAAGACATGATTCACCAAGGAGAGAGGGGCCGGCTGAAATGCATTCTCATGAGGCATCGCCTCATTTACATAGAGATCAACCAGCACTAGGAGCTAGAGCTCCAGTACATGCATCACAATCATCTCATGAAAACCTAGAACATGAAGTATATGGTCCTGAAATGTACAAGGAAAGACGTTATGACAAGCTGAGGAAACATGGTGCAACTGATTTCAATGGCACAACAAACCCAGCAGAAGCTGAGACATGGCTGAAAAGGACACAGAGGGTACTGAATATGATGAGATGTACCCCAAATGAGAAATTTGATTATGCAGTATCCTTGCTTCAAGGTAATGCTTATGAATGGTGGGAGACAGTCTCCGACAGTGATGCACAACCACCGGTGTTGACATGGAATGATTTCCTCCTGGAATTTCAGAACAATTACATGCCTGAGGCATATAAAGATGAGAAGAGAAAGTAATTCTTGAATTTAAAATAGGGGAACATGTCTGTTGCGGAGTATGAAGTACAGTTTAATAAACTTTCCCACTATGCCACCTTTATGGTCTCTATTGAAAGAGACAAATGCAGGAAGTTTGAGGAGGGCCTCAAATATGAGATCAGAAACAGAATCATGACTACTGATCTTGATAATTATGCCAGACTCAGAGCTGCTGCAATCAGAGCTGAACGGTTAATGAAAGAAGCTGGGGAGCAACAAATTAAAAGGGTCGCACGTGAGTTCTTTGGTGAGTCTAGCAGAAGGTCGGGAAAAAGAGGTAGATATATGCCTGCACAGTCTGGCAACAGAAGTGGGTACTCCAGTTCTAGAGGTCGAGGCATGACTTTCTCTTACCCAGGCAGAGGGCAGAGCCAATATGTTGAACAGAGGCCCACATGTAGTCATTGTGGTAGACAGCATACGGGTGAATGTAGAAGGCTTACAAGAGCATATGTTATTTCTATGGATTGATGGAGCACATGTATAGAGACTGTCCAAATAGAGCCAAACTAGCAGAGACCAATAGAGGCAGAGGAGTATCTGAGACTACAGTTGAGGCACCGAGGGTCTACCCTACTAGTGGGACACAGGGCAGAGGAAGAGGCAGGGGCAGGACTAGTACAATGGGAAGAGTAGTAACCAGATCTGAAGGTCAGAGTTCTAGACCCCCTACTCAGGCCAGGGTGTTTGCTATGACTAGACAAGAGGCTGTGGATGCTCCCGAAGTAGTTACCGATAATATTTACATTTATGATATGTTAGCATATGCATTGATTGACCCAGGCTTCACTCATTCATTTATATCATTGCATATGACATCTAAACTGCATCAAACGCATGAGCCTTTGGGGATTGACATAAATGTGAGTACTCCATTGGGAACAGTGGTAGTTGTGAATAAATGTCTGTCGTGATTGCCTGATATGCATTGATAGAGCTGAGTTAATAGCTGATATGATTTTATTGCCAATATATGAATTTGATGTGATATTGGGAATGGACTGGTTAAGTAGACATAATGCAATAATGAATTGCTTTACTAAGGAAGTAATTTTGGAATCACCAAACCAGCCAAGGGTAGTATTTCTAGGTGAAAGAAAACTTGTGCCTACATTTCTAGTTTCAGCTGTAAAGGCATTTCGAATGATCAAAGGGGGATGTGAAGCATATTTGGCATATGTGACTGATACTAGAACCACTGATAGCTTGCTTGAAAATATATCAGTGGTAAGGGGATTTGCTAATGTATTCCCAGATGATCTACCTGGTTTACCACCATATACAGAGATAGAATTCACTATTGAACTAGTACCAGGAACAACACCAATATCAAGGTCACCCTATAGAATGGCCCTAGTTGAGTTGAAAGAATTGAAGGCCCAATTGCAGGAGTTACTTGACAAAGTGTATATTAGACCTAGTGTATCACCATGGGGAGCTCCAGCATTATTTGTTAAAAAGAAAGATGGAACAATGAGATTGTGCATCAATTACAGGCAACTGAATAAAATGACAGTGAAGAACAAATATCCGTTGCCCAGAATAGATGATTTGTTTGACCAGTTGTAAGGAGCCCAAATATTCTCCATGATTGATTTAAAATCAGGCTATTACCAGCTGAAGGTAGCAGAAGCGGATGTTCCAAAGACTGCCTTATGAACTAGATATGAACATTATGAATTTTTAGTAATGCCATTTGGGTTGACTAATGCTCCAGCTACATTTATGGCATTAATGAATAAGGTGTTTCAACTATATCTGGATAGGTTTGTGATAGTATTTATTGATGACATATTGGTGTACTCAAAGAATAGGGGAGAGCATGAACAACATTTAAAAATTGTGTTGCAAACTTTGAGGGAGAAACAATTATATGCCAAATTGAGTAAATGCGAATTCTGGTTAGATCATTTGGTATTTCTTGGACATGTGGTGTCGTGTAAGGGCATAGAGGTTGACCCAAAAAAATTGAGGCTATGGTAAATTGGGAAGCTCCTAAAAATATTTCTAAAATGCGTAGTTTTCTGGGTTTAGCCGGATACTACCACATATTTGTTGATGGATTCTCCTTAATTGCTAGCCCTTTGACTAAATTGCTGAGAAAGAATGTGTCTTTCAAGTGGACTCCAGAATGTCAGTGGAGTTTCAATGAACTAAAACACAGGCTAACCTTAGCACCAGTGTTAACTATCCCTACAGGTACATGTGGATTTACGGTATATAGTGATGCTTCTCATCAAGGCTTGGGATGTGTATTAATGCAACATGGTAAGGTTATAGCTTATGCATTCAGACAACAGAGACAACATGAGATCTCATATCCAGTGCATGGTTTAAAATTGACTGCAGTTGTATTTGCATTAAAGATTTGGAGGCATTATTTGTATGGTGAGACATTCTAGATCTTCACATACCATAAAAGTTTGGGTTATTTGCTGACACAAAAAGAGTTAAACATGAGGCAAAGACGATGGTTAGAGCTACTAAAAGATTATGACTGTACAATTGAATATCATCCCGGAAAAGTCAATGTGGTAGCAGATGCATTGAGTAGGAAGGCCAATAGCAGTGTAGCTCATGTACAAACATCCTCTTTTCCATATTTGATTCAATTACGATCAATGAATGTTGAAATAAATATTCATGATAGAGGATCACTAATTGCTACTCTTCAAGTCAGACATATACTAAAGGAGAGAATTAAATAAGCATAAAGCAAAGATCCTCAATTATGTACAAAAATTGATATGGTAAGGCAGGGAAATAATACAGAGTTTCATTTGCAGAATGATACATTGATGTTAAAGTCACGCATATGTGTTCCAAACACTGAAAACTTGCGCCAGGAAATAATGGAAGAGGCACACAATGCACTGTATGCAATGCACCCAGGGATGACAAAGATGTATCACAGTTTAAGGCCTCATTACTGGTGGTCAAGAATGAAGAAAGACATAGCAGAATATGTTTCCAAATGCTTGATATGTCAGCAGATTAAAATTGAACATCAGACACCAATTGGAAAACTTCATCCATTGCCAATACCGGAATGGAAATGGGAAAGAATAACAATGGATTTACTTCACATTTTTGGGTGAGTTTACAATGTAACATCCTTGACCTTTCCCCACATGCATTTCATTGAACATAAGCATCTTGCATACAATTCAATTAAACACGTGCATTTCATACGTATTTTCGTAGGAACAAGTTCATGACACACACTAGCTATGTGTCCTAGTATTTGGCAATTGTATCGAGTCACACGAGTATCCTTATAACCTAAATGATGATAACAAAGTATTAGAAATGAATTGAATAAGGTGACTAAATTAAATTAAGAAAAATGATTAGATTAAGATTAGTGAACATTTACATTGTTAATTTAGTTAAATCAGGCCAAATGATTAAGCTGTATTATTGTGTGAATTAGTGGAATTATAAATATATGTAAATAATAATAATAATAATATAGACAAAATAAAATGAAAATGACATAAAAGATAAATAGAAGAGAAGAGAAAAGATAAATAGAAGAGTAGAGAAAAGAGAAATGAGAAAAGAAAAGAAAAGAGAAAAGAGAAGAGATGAAGAGAAAATGATAAAAAGCCAAAAAAGCAAAAAGGTTGGCTTTATCTTCCTTCCCCATTTTTTCCTTCTTCTCCAGCCCAACTTCTTCTTCAATTTCCTCCATTTTAGACTTCAATTCATCCTTGTTTCACTTAGTGTTTGAAGTATATTGATCCCTTGCAAGGTTGTTCTTGGTAAGTAATCAATTCTTATTGCTATAGGGTTGATTTGAGTTGCTTAGGTTCAATATTAGGCATTGCATTACACCCCAATTTTGATGTTAATAGAAATTGATTCTGGAAACGTGTAAAACACAAAAGGTGTTCCTTTATGTCTTAGATTTGTGGTTATATAAATAGTTTTGCAAGATGTTATGTATAGGAAGAGATATGCTCTCTCTACTAAAACTGGTCAGGGTGTGAACCCTAACCAAGTTAGCTACTGTGTTCTTTGATTTCTAATATGTTAAAGCTATTATTTGAAGTATCTCAAAACATAAGAGTTGTAGATATATGTGTGTTGTATCTGTATACCATATTTCAGGTTCATAGGTCTCGTAAATGTTGAGTTATGGTGAATGGAACCATGACTGTTCCATGGTTTAAATTGCCTGCTTAGTACCCTGGGCAAATCCAACAACTTGTTTGGCCCATTAGAGCTTGTTAGAGCTAGATTCTGTAAATGGTCAAAACATGACAGTTATAGGTTTATGTCATAGATAAATTTTGGTACTAATTTCAGCTTCATTAGTTATGTATAAACTAAGTTATGGCCTTTGGAAGTCATACTGGTCTGGAAGCCAATTCTTTTCTGGACCAGTAAACTGTTTGTTATATTTTGAAGACCTTAGAGACATAATTAATAAAAGTTGTAAACATAAAAAAATGTTCCATATGAACCCATATAAGTGTATGTAAAGTTTCATTAAAATAGGACTTATAGATTATATAAGTTATGAGGAACCCAAATGAGTACCCTGAAACTGCCTAAAGGCAGAAAACAAAGCAGAAAATAAAATACACTTAGAAATTCCACAAAATATTGTACAATGATCCAATTGGTCTGAAATTTTAATATGTTCTATAATTATATGTTATTTGTAATTAGGAACAAGAATCATAGTAATTGGTCAAGTATAGAAAAAAGTTATAGGCTAAACAGTCTCATAAGGTCACACTGCCTCATAGGAAAAATCTTAACTATTGACATGAACAATGCATATTAATTTGTTTAAGTCACATTAAGTCTCCCTAATCATGAGTTAATCGATTATATTTTCATATTAGGCTCGCAACATATTAGAGACCCAAAAGGAGTGGATAGACAATAAGTTAGGGGTCGGAATCAAAGGAGAACAGTGAGTCTAATTATCGATTGAATTCTTTAGTGCAAATGAATGTTGCTTGCTATGTGATTCATATGATTGTCATGATTGGTCCTTGATAATGTAATGATGGATAATCTGTGAAATTGTGGTACATATAAATGGTATACTTGTGGTATATTTGAAGTATATGTTTGACATATGTGATATATATACATGGTGTATGTATGGTATATGCAAGGTATATGTGTGGAATATGAGGTATATATGTGGTATATGTATATTATATGTTATAAGATACAATGGTTGATGGATGCTTAAATACAAGTGCATATGCATATAGACTAAAAAGGCATTGTGACTAGTTAATCGATATTGTAAAGCAAAAGAAGAGGCCTATGGCCCAACAAATGTGCAAATGAAACAAATGATCAAGCTAGCTAGCAAATGCAAATGTTCACATGGAAATCCGGGGCAATATCTATTTAACTTGGTCACAACATAATGAAATAAGCAAAGCATTTGCATACATATATGATACTGATGAATGGAATGGAATATATGGTATATATTGGAATTGTGATTTATTACTATGAGTTGTTCGGTACTTTAGAGCTCATTTGATGGTTATTCTCACTGAGACGCAACTCATCAATTTGCATCGTTTTTCAGGTAAGAAAAGTGATAGCTCATTTTGAGTAGCGTATAAAAGACATGGAGCACAGGTCACTGACCGAGCCTCATCACTCTCTCTCATTGCATTCCACACGAGCATGAAAACATGTCATTTGTATTTTGGACTTATATGCTTGAATATGTATTATCACTCTAGATTAGTTTTGAAATGTATAAATGGAAACAATCCGTAATCCTTCGAATGGAAAGTTTATGTTTTAATATATGTGATATATCGTATTGTAGTTTTTAATGTTTACTTGAAAAGTCATTGAGTGATATTACAGGATATGAGACTTGTAAAGTCATTGAATAGAATTACAGGATATAAGACTTGTAAAGACATTTGTTGATTTTACAGGATATGATATGAAAAACAAAATTTACTACCACTGTTATCAGGGTATTTTCTCTTTCCAACATGCAGTATGTGATTATTTGATACATAAATAGGTTATCTTAAATGCATATAATGTGGTGTTACATAAAGATACATTGGGAACAAAATTGAATTTCAGCACTGCATTCCACCCACAGACTGATGGACAATCAGAAATTACTATACAGACATTTGAAGAAATGCTTAGGGCATGTTCTATGGAATTCAGAGGTGCTTGGGATGAATATATAACATTGATTGAATTTGATTACAACAACCAGTATCATAGCAGTATCCAGATGGCACCATATGAAGAATTGTATGGCAGAAAGTGCTCAAGCCCTATCATATGGGATGAAGAAGGTGCACGTGCATTAGAAGGGCCAGAGATAGTACAAGATACAGTGGATAAAATCAAGGTTGCCAAGAACAAGCTAAAGGCAGCACAGGACATACATAAAAGTTATGTTGATCAACATAGAAGGGAAATGGAATACAAGTTGGGTGAAAAGGTATTTTTTTCGTGTCTCCATGGACAGGGATAATTCTATTTGGCAAGAAGGGTAAATTGAGCCCAAGGTATATAAGGTCTTAAAAAATTCTTGAGAAGGTTGGTCCACTGGCATACAGATTGGCGTTACCACTAGAGATGGCTCAGATTCATAATGTGTTACATGTGAGTATGCTTAGAAGATACAGGTTAGATCCTACACATGTACTTAAAGATCAAGCCATTGAGATTGCAGAGGACATGAGTTATGTTGAGGAACGAGTGCAAATCATCGAATACAAGACTAAACAGCTAAGAAACCGAGAAATACCTTTAGTTAAGGTATTATGGCATAACCATTTATTAGAAGAGGCAACATGGGAAACAAAAGAAAATAAGAAAAGGCAATATCCACACCAGTTTCCAGGTATTAATTTCGAGGACGAAATTTTTAAAAGGAGGGGAGATTGTAACATCCTTGACCTTCCCCACATGCATACCCACAAGCATTTCATTTGAACATATGCATATTCCATATAATCCAATTGAACACGTGCATTTCATACATATTTTCTTAGAAACAAGTTCATGGCACGCACTAGCTATGTGTCCTAGTATTTGGCAATTGTATCGAGTCACACGTGTATCCTTATAACCTAAATGATGATAACAAAGCATTAGAAATAAATTGAATAAGGTGACTAAATTTGATGCGGAACCCCAAAGACCGTGCCTTGAAACCCCTCAACAAGACAAGGTAAACAAACCTTAAGCTATGGTGATCATATATTGAATCCGACCCAAAGCTAACCAATGTAGCAAAAAACCAATATTATATGGATTATTAAGAATAGCCATGCCACAATGCCACAAGCAATATTACTTGATAAGTAACTAATTCCTAAAGGTAATAAAGAGATGCAAATTTGCCTCACTTTAAAGAAAAACACTCAAATTCGTTTTTATTCATTCATATCTTGTAAAAGAAGCCTAGATGAGTATTTATAGCCCTAAGTCTTTGAATCCTTTATGGTAAAGGATAACTAAGTCCTATTCTAACTTAATTTCTAAAAGTACAATCATATTCTAACTCAAATTCTAACAAGTAGAGTCCTACTTGAATTAGGATACTAATTAAATCCTTCTAAAATAAGACAAGTGGTGGGTTGGGCTTTATTTCTTTGGCCCATATGTCTATCACTAATTAAAGCCTAAGGTAATTTAAATTAGACAGCCCACATACATAATTAAGCCCAATTACAAGTTAAGCCCAAATCCCATAAGTAGGCACATGCATGGCACATGATCTTGACCACATGGTTGGCACATGATGTCTTCCACATGGATGGCACATGTCTTGCACATGTTTGGCACATGACTCCTAGCACATGAGTTGCACATGACTTGTAATCTTCAATTTTATGGACTTTATCTTGTTTAGCCCATTTGAATTGAATCTTCATGAAAGATTCCCTTGATCTTGAATTTAGGCTTCCCTTTGTGTATTATTGGCCTATAAGCTTGATTATGAATTTTAGGCCCAATATAGCAACAAATGCTCCAATGCTGCCTTCTATGACTTGGAACACGCCCCATATTGAATTGGATCATATGAAATGGCTTTTGTACTTCTTTAAGGCTCATTTCAATGATATAAGATTGCTCCACTCCGTTGACAAAAGACAGTCGTTCATATCCTTCATTTATGGTTCTCGTGCATACATCAAAATTAAAGTAAGCAAAATGATTAGATTAAGATTAGTAAACATTTACATTGTTAATTTAGTTAAATCAGGCCAAATGATTAAGTTGTATTATTGTGTGAATTAGTGGAATTATAAATATATGTAAATAATAATAATAATAATATAGACAAAATAAAATGAAAATGAAACAAAAGGAAAATAAAAGAAAAGAGAAGAGAAAAGAAAAGAGAAAAGAGAAGAGATGAAGAGAAAAAGATAAAAAGCCAAAAAAACAAAAAGGTTGGCTTTATCTTCCTCCCCCATTTCTGCCTCCTCACTTCAACCCCATTTTCTTCTTCATATTCCTCCATTCCAGAACTCAATTCTTCCTTGTTTCACTTGGTTTTTGAGGCAAATTGACCCCTTGCAAGTTTGTTCTTGGTAAGTAATCAATTCTTATTGCTATAAGGTTGATTTGAGTTGCTAAGGTTCATTAATAGGCAATGATTTTCACAATGATTTTGATATCAATAGAAATTGATTCTGGAATATGATAAAGCCATTATTTGAAGTATCTCAAAACATAAAAGTTGTAGATATATATGTTATGTATTTGTATACCAAATTGCAGATTCATATGTCTTATAAATATTGAGTTATGGTGAATGGAACCATAACTATTCCATGACTTGAACTGCCAACTGAGTGCCTTGGGTAGATCTAGTAACTTGTTTGGCCCATTTTAGCTCATTAGAGCTAGATTCTATAAATTGTCAAAACAGAAAAGTTATAGGTATATGTCTTAGATAAATTTGGATACTAATTTCAACTTAATATGTTATGTATAGACTAAGTTATGGCCTTTGGAAGTTATACTGGTCCGAAAGCCAATTTTATTCTGAATCAGTGCAATGTGTGTTATAGTTTGAAGACCTTAGGTACATAATTGATAAAATTTGTAAACATGAAAAATGTTCCATATGAACCCATATACGTTTCGGTAAAGTTTCATTAAAATAGGACTTATAAATTATAAGTTATGATAAATCAAAGTGAGTACCCTGAAACTGCCTAAATACATAAAACAAGGCAGAAAACAAAACACACCTAGCAATTCCACCAAATATTGTACAATGATCCAATTGGTCTAAAATTTTAATATGTTACATAATTATATGTTAATATTAATTAGAAATAAGAATTAAATTAATTGGTCAAGTATAGAAAAAGTTATAGGCTAAAAAGTACCATAAGGTCACACTGCCTCATAGGAAAAATCTTAACTATTGATATGAACAATGCATATTAATTTGTTTAAGCCAGAGTAAGTCTCCCTAATCATAAGTTAATCGATTATGTTTCCATATTACGCTCGAAATATATTGGAGACCCACAAGGAGCGGATAGACAATAAGTTAGGGGTCGGAATCAAAGGAGAAAGGTGAGTCTAATTATCGATTGAATTTTTTAGTGCAAATGATTGTTGCTTGCTATGTGAATCATATGATTGTCATGATTTTCCCCTAATAATATGATGATGGATAATATTTGACATTGTGGTACACGTAAGTGGTATACTTATGATATATTTGAGGTATATGTTTGACATATGTGATATATATACAAGGTATATGTATAGTATATGCGAGGTATTGTGTGGCATATGAGGCATATATGCGGTATATGTATATTATATGTGATAAGATGCAACAGTTGATGAATGATTAAGTACAAGTGCATATGCATATGGACTAAAAAGGCATTGTGACTAGTTAATCGATATTGTAAAGAAAAAGACGAGGCCTATGACCCAACAAATGTGCAAATGAAACAAATGATCAAACTAGCTAGCAAATGCAAATGTTCACATGGAAACCCAGGGCAATGTCTGTTTAACTTAGTCACAACAAAATGAAATAAGCAAAGCATTTGCATACATAAAGAGTAATGATTATATGTTTCAACTTTATTGATACTTACATGATACTGATGAATGGAATGGAATACATGGTATATATTGGATTTGTGATTTATTAATATGAGTTGTTTGGTACTTTAGAGCTCATTGGATGATTATTCTCACTGAGTCGTAACTCATCAATTTGCATCATTTTTCAGATAAAGAAAAGTGATAGCTCATTTTGAGTAGTGTATAGAAGACATGGAGCACAGGTCACTGGCCGAGGCTCATCACTCTCTCTCCTTGCATACCACTCGAGCATGAAAATATGTCATTTGCATTTTGTATTTACATGGTTGAATATGTATAGTCAGTTTGGAATGGGTTTTAAAAATGTATAAACAAAAGCAACTCGTAAATACTTATGCGTAAAGTTTATGTTTTGATATATGTGATATATTATATTATGGTGAAAACCTCAGTGTTAACTTTGCAAAGTCAGTAAATAATATTACAGGATATGAGACTTGCAAGTCATTGAATGAAATTACAGGATATGAGACTCGCAAAGTCATTGAATGATATTATAGGATATAAAAAAAAATCACTATCACTATTAACATGATATTTTGTTTTTCCAACATGCTATGTGTGATTATTTGATACAGAGATAGGTTATACTTAAATGCATAAGATGTGGTGTTACATCCTAATTCAAGTAGGACTCTATCTTTTTAGAATATGAGTTAGAATATAACTGTACTTTTAGGAGTTGAGTTAGAATAGGATTTAGTTATCCTTTACCATAAAGGATTCAAAGACTTAGGGCTATAAATACTCATCTAGGCTTTTTGTAAAAGACATCAATGAATCAATCAATTAATAAAAATGAATTTGAGAGTTTTCTTTAAAGTGAGGCAGATTTGCATCTCTTTATTACCTTTAGAAATTAGTTACTTATCAAGTAATATTGCTTGTAGCGTGGCTATTCTTAATAAACCATATAATCTTGGTTCTTTGCTACATTGGTTAGCTTTGGGTCAGATTCAATCTATGATCACCATAGCTTAAGCTTTGTTTACCTTGTCTTGTTGAGAGGTTTCAAGGCATGGTCTTTGGGGTTCTGCATCAGTTAATGATGTATGCACGGGAACCATAATTGAAGGATATGAACGACAATCTTTTGTCAATGGAGTGGAGCAATCTTATATCATTGAAATGGGCCTTAAAGGAGTTCAAAAGCCTTTTCATATGATCCAATTCAATGTGGGGTGTGTTCCAAGTCATAGAAGGTAGCATTGGAGCATTGGTTGCTATATTGGGCTTAAAATCCACAATTAAGCTTATGGGCTAACACTACACAAGGGCAAGCCTAAGGTGAAGATAAAAGGAGTCTTTCATGAAGATTAAACTCAAATGGGCTAAACAAGAGAAAGTCCATAAACCTTGAAGAGTACAAGTCATGTGCAAATCATGTGCTAGGAGTCATGTGCCAAACATGTGCAAGACATGTGCCATCCACGTGGAAGACATCATGTGTCAAACATGTGCTCAAGATCATGTGCCATGCATGTGCCTACTTGTGGGATTTGGGCTTAACTTGTAATTGGGCTTAATTATGTATGTGGGCTGCTTATTTTAATTATCATAAACTTTTTAATTAGTTTTAGGCATGCGGGTCAAAGGATATGAAGCTCAACCCACCACTTATGTAACATCCTTGACCTTCCCCATATGCATTTCATCGAACATAAGCATCTTGCATACAATTCAATTGAACACATGCATTTTATACGTATTTCTATAGGAACAAGTTCATGGCATGCACTAGCTATGTGTCCTAGTATTTGGCACTTGTATCGAGTCACACATGTGTAATTATAACCTAAATGAGGATAACAAAGTATTAGAAATGAAATGAATAAGGTGTCTAAATTAAAGTAAGAAAAATGATTAGATTAAGATTAGTGAACATTTACATTGCTAATTTAGTTAAATGGGGTCAAATGATTAAGCCGTATTATTGTGTGAATTTGTGTAATTATAAATCTATGTAAATAATAATAATAATATAGACAAAATAAAATGAAAATGACACAAAAGAGAAATAGAAGAGAAGAGAAATGAGAAATGAGAAGAGAAAAGAGAAGAGAAGAAGAGAAAATGAGAAAATGACAAAAAACAAGTTGGCTTTATCTTCATATATCTTTCCCCATTTCTGCCTCCTCACTCCAGCCCGACTTCTTCTTCAATTTCCTCCATTTAAGACTTCAATTCTTCCTTGTTTCACCTAGTTTTTTAAGCTAATTGATCCCTTTCAAGGTTGTTCTTGGTAAGTAATCAATTCTTATTGCTATAGGGTTGATTTGAGTTGCTTAGGTTCAATATTAGGCACTGAATTGCACCCCGATTTTGATATTAATAGAAATTGATTCTGGAAATGTGTAAAACACAAAAGTTGTTCCTTTATATCTTATATTTGTGGATATGTAAACATTTTTTCAAGATGTTATGTATAGGGAGAGATATGCTCTTCGTACTGAAACTGGTCAGGGTGTAAACCCTAACCAAGTTAGCTACTGTGTGGTTTGATATCGAATATGTTAAAGCCCTTATTTGAAGTCTCTCAAAACATAAAAGTTGTAGATATATGTGTTTTGTATCTTTATACCAAATTTCAGGTTCATAGGTCTTGTAAATGGTGATTTATGGTGAATGGAACCATGACTGTTCCATGGTTTGAACTGCCTACTGAGTGCCCTGGGCAGATCCAGTACATTGGTTGGATAATTTGAGCTTGTTAGAGCTACATTATGTAAATTATCAAAACATGAAAGTTGTAGGTATATGTCTTAGCTAAATTTGGGTACTAATGTTAGCTTACTTGGTTATCTATAGACTAAGTTATAGTCTTTGGAAGTCATACTGGTCCGGAAGCCAATTCTATTCTGGAACAATAATATGTTTGGTATAATTAGAAGACCTTAGAGACATAATTGGTAAATGTTGTAAAAATGAAACATGTTCCATATGAACCCATATAATTTTCTGTAAAGTTTCATTAAAATAATACTTATAGAGTGTAAGTTATGATGAACCCAAATGAGTACCCTGAAACTGCCTAAAGGCAGAAAACAAGGCAGAAAACAGAACACTCTTAGAAATTCCACCAAATATTATACAATGATCCAATTGGTCTGAAATTTGAATATGTACTATAAATATGTGTTATTGTTAATTAGGAACAATAATCAGAGTAATTGGTCAATTATAGAAAAAGTTATAGGCTAAACAGTCCTATAAGGTCACACTGCCTCATAGGAAAAATCTTAACTATTGACATGAACAATGCATATTAATTTGTTTAAGCCACATTAAGTCTCTCTAATCATGAGTTAATCGATTATGTTTTCATATTAGGCTCGCAACATATTGGAGAACCACAAGGAGCTGATAGACAATAAGTTAGGGGTCGGAATCAAAGGAGAACGGTGAGTCTAATTATCGATTGAATTCTTTAGTGCAAATGAATGTTGCTTGCTATGTAATTCATGTGATTGTCATGATTGGTCTTTGATAATGTAATGATGGATAATTTGTGACATTGTGGTACATATAAATGGTATACGTGTGGTATATTTGAGGTATATGTTTGACAAATGTGATATATACACATGGTATATGTATAGTATATGCAAGGTATATGCTTGACATATGGGGTATATATGGAATATATGTATGTTGTATATGATAAAGATGCAATGGTTGATGAATGCTTAAATACAAGTGCATATGCATATGGGCTAAAAAGGCATTGTGACTAGTTAATCGATATTGTAAAGCAAAAGAAGAGACCTATGGCCCAACAAATGTGCAAATGAAACAAATGATCAAACTAGCTAGCAAATGCAAATATTCACATGGAAAATATTCACATGGAAACCCGGGGCAATGTCTGTTTAACTTAGTCACAACAAAATGAAATAAGCAAAGCATTTGCATCATGAAGAGTAATGATTATATGTTTTAACTTTATTGATACTTATATGATACTGATGAATGGAATGGAATACATGGTATATATTGGAATTGTGATTTATTACTATGAGTTGTTTAGTACTTTAGAGCTCATTGGATGGTTATTCTCACTGAGCCGCAACTCATCAATTTGCATCATTTTTTAGGTAAAGAAAAGTGATGGCTCATTTTGAGTAGCGTATAAAAGACATGGAGCACAGGTCACTGGCCGAGCCTCATCACTCTCTCTCTCCTTGCATTCCACACAAGCATGAAAATATGTCATATGTGTTTTTGTATGTACGTGCTTGAATATGTATAGTCATTTTGGAATGAGTCTAAATATGTATAAATGAAATCAACTCGAAAATACTTATGTGTAAAGTTTATGTTTTGATATATGTGATATATTATATTGTGGTGAAAACCTCAGTGTTAACTTTGCAAAGTCAGTAAATAATATTACAGGATATGAGACTTGCAAGTCATTGAATGAAATTATAGGATATGAGACTTGCAAAGTCATGGAATTATATTACAGGTTATGAAAAAAAATTTTACTATTATTGTTAACAGGGTATTTTACCTTTCCAGTACGCCATGTATGATTACTTGATATTTGGATATGTTATACTAAAATGCATAAGATGTGGTGTTACAACTTATCTTATTTTAGAAGGATTTAATTAGTATCCTAATTCAAGTAGGACTCTACCTTTTTAGAATATGAGTTAGAATATAATTGTACTTTTAGGAGTTGAGTTAGAATAGGATTTAGTTATCCTTTACCACCATAAAGGATTGAAAGACTTAGGGGTATAAATACTCATCTAGGCTTTTTGTACAAGACATCAATGAATCAATCAATGAATAAAATTGAATTTGAGAGTTTTCTTTAAAGTGAGGCAGATTTGCATCTCTTTATTACTTTTAGGAATTAGTTACTTATCAAGTAATATTGCTTGTGGCGTGGCTATTCTTAATAAACCATATAATCTTGGTTTTTTGCTACATTGGTTAGCTTTGGGTCAGATTCAAACTATGATCACCATAGCTTAAGGTTTGTTTACATTTTGTTGAGGGGTTTCAACTGATGCGGAACCCCAAAGACTGTGCCTTGAAACCCCTCAACAAGACAAGGTAAACAAACCTTAAGCTATGGTGTTCATAGATTGAATCCGACCCAAAGCTAACCAATGTAACAAAGAACCAAGATTATATGGTTTATCAAATAGCCACACCACAAGCAATATTACTTGATAAGTAATTAATTCTTAAAGGTAATAAAGAGATGCAAATCTACCTCACTTTAAAGAAAAACACTCAAATTCGTTTTTATTCATTCATTCATTCATTCATGTCTTGTAAAAGAAGCCTAGATGAGTATTTATAGCCCTAAGTCTTTGAATCCTTTATGGTAAAGGATAACTAAGTCATATTCTAACTCAATTCCTAAAAGTACAGTCATATTCTAACTCAAATTCTAACAAGTAGAGTCCTACTTGAATTATGACACTAATTAAATCCTTCTAAAATAAGACAAATGGTGGGCTGAGCTTCAATTCCTTTAGCCCATATGCTGCCATTCTCCTTATTTAAACTATAGATAGATATTAGGGAACCCATTTACATTATTAAGCCCAATTATGAGTTAAGCCCAAATCCCATAAGTAGGCACATGACTCATAGCACATGATTGACACATGACTTGCACATGACTTGTAATCTTCAAGGTTATGGACTTTGCCTTGTTTAGCCCATTTGAATTGAATCTTTATAAAACACTCCTTTTATCTTCACTTTAGACTTGCCTTTGTACAATGTTAGCCCATAAACTTGATTGTGGATTTTAGACCCAATATAGCAACGAATGCTCCAATGTTGCCTTCTATGACTTGTAACATGCCCCACATTGAATTGTATCATATGAAAAGGCTTTTGAACTCCTTTAAGGCTCATTTCAATGATATAAGATTGCTCCACTCTGTTGACAAAAGACTGTCGTTCATATCCTTCATTTATGGTTCATGTGCATACATCATTCCCCCTTTGCTCAAGAAGATTCTTCCTCGAATCTTTGCCTACATCAAAAGAAAAATGCACAACATGAAGCAATTGATAATAAAAATTGTTAGTAAAAAATTTACTTTTCACCTCTTTCTCCTTCTCACACACATTCACTATTTTCTCTCTTTGCTCATTACTACTACTTTTATCCCTCAAAACCTCATCTCTCACAATTCTCTCTTTAGTTTCTCCATAAACAGCCCCTTCTTTCATATTAATGTCACTCACCTTTACTCCCTCAAGCTTATCCAATTCATGTTCATCACTCACCTTTATGGATTCACTATCATTAGCCACAAATTCATCTTGAATGATGTTTTCACTCTCAATTGCAATGCTCTCAATAACACTAACACCATTAACTTCTTCTAGTGAAATAGAATCAATACTCTCACCTAGAATTTCAACTTCACTAGTATGAGCATCATTAATATCCTCATGAATTTGATTCTTACCTTCATCCACTATTTTACACTTAGGAACAAAATCAAATTCATAATGAAAATTTGAATTTTGAATTTCACACCTTATTGGATAAGAATTCTTCATTTCATTCTCTTTCTCTTCATGCCCCCACCTATCAATCCTAGCACGCAACTTGTCCATTTCTTTTTGAAAGGCACTCATCGAAGATGCTTTGTCTTTCTTTCTTTCTCTTCTTTGTCTATCATTATCATAATGTTCAAAATACTCTTTTTCTTCATGAGATTGAAACCTCCTAATTCCTTGAGGTCGAGACCCCTCTCTTGATCTTCTTGTGTCAAAGATACTTTGCTGCCTTAAATCTTCAATTTGCTGAATTTTTCTGTCCATATTGTCTATAATTTTTCCAATCTTTACCTCCAATATTTGAATGTATGAATGAACAACATCCGTTGGCACATAGTCACCATGTCCCTCATGTCCACTACTACTCCTCATACTTCCATTAGACATGGTTAAGCTACAAGAAAGAGTTAATGAAGATAAAAAGTCCTCACAATCACTCCTCACGTGTTTCACTCAAAAAATAATATAACCACTCTCATGTTTCACACAAATAATGGGTTTTACCCTCTTTTAAGCTAACCACTTTTGCCTTTTACCACACAAAATTTGAATCTCAAAATTACAAGTAAGAACTAGAAACAAAATCAAACAATATGCAAGTGATCTATGCTAATAATTAACAATGAACCCTAACAAGAATGAATGGAACAAAGTTTAGAAGCAAACTGATGTGAAAGAAATTTATATTTAAAGCTATACACGAATTTAAATAGGTGTATGCTACTGATTTTTGTTCAAATTAAATCTAAGAATGCAAATTAGACTTAACTAATGTAAATAGATGCAAAAAGGACACAATTAAAAGAATGAAACTCAAGAGCACAAAGAATTAGACAATATTGAATAAAATTCAGAATCAGTTTCCTCCTAATGAGTAGCCAATTGTCCCTTAATTAAATCCATATTCAACATTAATTTATCACCAACTAGCAAGAACTCAAGGTATATTTAATAGATAAGCTCAATTCCTCAAGATCAAATCAATGCTCAATAAGATCACTAAAGTACCTGAATTCAAAAGATGATTTTTTTCAACCTCAAAGCCAATTATTTTATGTTGGATTGCAGTAGTTTATGATGATACTAAATAATTCCAACAATCAATAATCACAAGATTTCAACTTGAAGTTCAAAATAGCACAATTTCACAATTTTGGTGCAAAATTCGAAATTCTGATTTTTTTTTCTTTTTCCTTTTTTTTTTTGTTTTGTTTTGTTTTTTTTATAGAAAATAACACTAAAATAATGCTTAATAAACCTCAAACATATCAAAGAATTGAAAAGAAATCCAAACTTGCAATTTTACTCTTTATGGAAGAAATTTTTCCTAAGGTACCTCTAGTGGAAGAATTTAAATCTAGCTAAGTTTTCAATTAGAAAGCAATTTTAAAGGATAAATAATGATAACCTAACCAAAAGCTCTGATACCAAACTGATGCGGAAACCTAAAGACCGTGCCTTGAAACCCCTTCACAAGACAAGGTAAACAAACCTTAAGCTTAGGTGTCCCCATCTTAATGACTTTTGTCATTTTTTTCTTGATTGTTTCTTCTTCTTCCTTATCACTTTTGCATTGAGAATCTCTGCCTTCCTAAGCTAGCCCACTTTTCCCCAAGTTCCTCCATAGCCAAAGATTAGTTCTAGTGAAGGAAAGTGAGAAAATAGATAAAAAGTAAGGGAAAAAGTCATTTTCAAGCATAAAAAAGCAAAAAGAGAGAGAGATTAGGGTCATGGAGTTTCAATGAGTAAGGTTTTAATTATCTCTTTTATATTTTAGGAACTAAAATTGACCAGGATTTAGCTCAAAGGAGCAAAGGAAAAGAGAAAGAAAAGGAAAGAAAAGAGAGGTTTGTGCATAACCTAAGACAATAGCCTATTTTATTTTTTTTTATTTGCATGATTTGATTATTTGGGATGTTGATGATTCTGAATTAACAGTATTTTGTGATGAAAACCTTAGGGATGCATGTTTGCTAGACTTAGGATTTAATTTGGTAAAAATTAAATTTGATTAGTTTGTATGTTCTTTACTGGAAATGGATGAGCAGTGAGTTTTTAAACTATTATAACTTAATTTCTGGAATTCAGTTTTGTATGTTCCTTGTTGGGTTTGAAATCTAAGTCATAGGACTATAATTTTTATTTAGACCATAACATCTGATGACTATGTCTATAATTGTCCAGAAAATTCAGAAAGTTTAAACTTATAATTTGTCCAGAAAATTTTGGGCAGAATTGTTAGTGACCAGTCAATGTTTATTTTATCATATCTTTTGATACAGAACTCAAATTTAAGTGATTCAAATTGCATATTAAAGCTAAGATCGAGACCTAAAATTGTTTAGCCTATGTAACTAAACTCAAATTTTAATAGGACAAAAAAGTAAGGTCCAAAATAGATAACAAAATTTGTTAGTGACAAGGCAACATATGAGTTGTGGAATTTTAAGAGTAAAATGATAAGAACTTTGTTATATTATATAAATATTATTTTAATTTAGTGATTATGTGATTATTTTGAGACTTTAAATGCATGAAAAGTATGAATTTATTTGTTATGAATTTTAATGAGATTGTGTAAGCCCTATAACACCTAACTAGAACCAACTAAGGATAGCTTGGCATGCCAAGCAGGGGGGAGTATGATGAAATTCATTAATAATATAATTAATGAAGCCGGTGATGGAACTATTATTAAAGCCGGTTTGGGCACTATTATTGAAGTCAGTGATGACACTAATATCAAAGCCGGTGATAGCACTATTATTAAAGCCGGTTATGGCACTTATATACGCACATCATATTGCCTGGGTAGCACTCCTAAGTGCCTAGATGACCACTTCATTATCCTAGTCAGGGGTTCATAGGTATTTTGGGCATAAATAAAGAAGTTATGGAAAATTATAATTTAATTATGAATTGTAACATGGTTAATTATGATGTGTTAATAAAATAAACAAGTATGAGATAAAAGAATATAATTTGATGTGTATACATGCTAGAATACCATATGTATATTTTCTTGAGAAGATGGTTAAACATGAGTTAATATATGATAATGCATGCTTTTATAAAATAGTTTATTGCCTTATTTATATGCACCACTAAACCTAGAGCTTAGAGTGGGAGTTTCTCTCGCGCAGGTATAACAAAGACTAAGTAGTCATTAGTAGACAAAAGTAGCAGTGGCCTGATCTAGTAGATTAGCATGTATCAATACTGTGGGTCACACAATTGCCGTATTTATGTTTTGAATTTTATTTTAAAGTACTTATAAAGTAAGCGCACATTTTGTAAATAATACTTTATTATCTAAAATATATTGTGTTTCTTTATTATGATTTCTTTTACACTACAAGTAAATAAATAGTAAATAAAGAAACACAAATATATATGAATGATTTTTATGTATACAAAATTTAAAAAGGGATATGTTAACTAATGAAGTCAGCATAACACTCCCTTATCTGGCCACGAGTTGCAGGGGTAGGGGGGTGTTCCAGTATTATTTGTAAAGAAGAAAGATGACACTTTATGTCTCTGCATCGATTACAGATAGCCTAATATGGTGACTATCAAGAATAAATATCTGCTACCCAGAATTGATGATTTATTTGATCAGTTGAAGGGTGCAGCCACATTTTCAAAGATAGATTTTCGATCGGGGTATCATCAGCTGAAGATCAAAGAGTCAGATGTACCTAAAACGACATTTAGGACTTGTTATGGTGATTATGAGTTCATAATTTTGCCCTTTGGACTGACAAATGCATCAACAGCTTTTATGGACCTGATGAATTGAGTGTTCAAGCCATATCTTGATCAATTTGTAGGGTGTTTATTAATGACATTCTTGTCTACTCTAGAGACCGAGTAGAACATGATCAACATCTCAAAATAGTGCTGCAAACACTGAGGGAGGAGCAGTTGTATACAAAGTTGTCTAAGTGCGAGTTTTAGCTTGAAGCAGTCAGTTTTCTGGGTCATGTAATTTCAGCGTAAGGTATTTGAGTTGACCCTAGTAAAATTGAGGCTATTCTTAATTGGAAACCACCACGAAATGTGACAGTAGTGAGGAGTTTCCTTGGATTACCTGGATATTATAGGCGATTCGTGAAGGGATTTTCATCCTTAGCGACTCCTTTGACACAACTGCTATGAAAAGAGGCCCGTTTCAAGTGGATAGATAAGTGTCAAGCAACCTTTGATTGACTGAAGGCAATGTTGACTAAAGCACAAGTTTTGATGCAGCCTACTCCGGGAAAAGATTTTATTGTGTACAATGATGCTAGTCATAATGGTATAGGTTGTGTTGTTATGCAAGAGGGAAAAGTAGTTGCATATGCCTCCAGACAGGTTAAGCCTCATGAGCTTAACTATTCGACGCATGATTTGGAGTTAGCTGCGATAGTTTTTGCTCTTAAGATATGAATATATTATCTTTATGGGGAAAGATGTTATATCTATACAGATCACAAAAATCTTAAGTACCTTCCATCACAGAAAGAGTTGAATATGAGATAACGAAGATGGTTGGAGTTGATTAAAGATTATGACTGTGCGATCGACTATCAGCCAGGCAAAGCTAATGTTGTTGCAGATGCACTAAACAGGAAGATTTTAGTTGAGATGCGAATACAATCTACTTTGATGCAGAGGATCAAAGATGATCAGAAGTGAGATGAGAAGTTAGTAAAGATAGTGGAGGCAGTGAAAAAGGGAGAAAAGCCTGAGTTTTCTTTGACAGAAGATGGCACAATATACTTCAAAAATAGGATTTGTGTGCCAGTATAGAAAAGCTGAAGTCTGAGATATTAAAAGAAGCACATGAAACGGTATATACAATGCATCCAAACGGGAACAAGATGTTTCAAGACTTGAAAACTCAATATTGGTGGCTAGGGATGAAGAAGGATATCACTGAGTATGTTGCTAAGTGTCTAACTTGTCAACAAGTGAAAGCGAAACATGAGTTATCCACAGGATTGTTGCAACCAATACCGATTCTAGAGTGGAAATGGGAAAGAATCACAATGGACAATGGATTTTGTGTCGAATTTACCGATGACTCAGAGAAATCATGATGTATAGTGGATCGATTGACAAAATTGGCACATTTCTTACCGATCAGAATGGATTACTCATTGAACAAGCTAGCCGAAATTTATGTAAGTGAGATAGTGAGACTTCATGGAGTGCCAATATCTATCATTTCTGATAGAGATCTTAGATTTACTTCACAATTCTAGAAGAGTCTACAACAAGCTTTGGGAAGTCAATTCAGTTTCAGCAAGGCCTTTTATCTGTAGACGGATGGACAATCGGAGCGAGTTATTCAGTTGCTAGAGGATATGATGAGAAGCTGTGTGCTTTAATTTGAGGGAAATTGGGATAGATATCTACCTCTTATGGAGTTCGCCTACAACAATAGTTATCAGACAAGTATAGGCATGGCTCCATATGAGGCTTTGTATGGAAAGAAGTGTAGAACCCCAGTTTGTTGGACTGAGATAAATGAGAAAAATTTGATTGGGCCTGAGATAGTTCAACAGACTGAGGAGAAAGTTAAAGTGATCAAAGAAAGGCTAAAAACAGCACAGGATCGACATATATCATATGCCAATTTAAAGAGGCGAGACATTGAATATGATGGGTGATAAAGTATTCCTTAAAGTGTTGCCTTGGAAAAAAGTATTGAGATTTGGTAAAAAGGGAAAATTAAGTCCAAGGTTCATTGGACCTTATGTGATGCGTCCCACATCGGTTGCAGAAGAACTCCTGGACTGGTTTATAAGGTTGGGTTCAAACCTTCCCCTTTGAGCGCACTTTTAGAGTGAAGTTAGGAGTCCACATTCTTATCATTTAGTATCAGAGCCAGCCCTGTATACCGGTGTCCTTTCGGGTTATGACAGATCACCTACCGAGGCAGTCGGGGTCTTAAGGGAGTGGGGATGATGAGTCCCACATCGGTTGCGGAGGAACTCCTGGACTGGTTTATAAGGCTGGGTTCAAACCTTCCCCCTTGAGCGCACTTTTGGGGCGAAGTTAGGAGTCCACATTCTTATCATTATGAAATTCTAGAAAGAATCAGACCGGTGGCTTACCATTTAGCCCTTCCACCGGAGTTAGACCGAATTCACAATGTGTTCCATGTATCTATGTTAAGAAGATATAGGTCCAATCCGACTCATATGATACCAACTGGGGAGATAGAACTGCAAATAAATATGACTTATGAAGAGGAACCGATAGATATATTAGCATGTGAAGAAAAATTTTTACGAAATAAGAAAGTTTCATTATTTAAAGTGCTATGGCGGAATCATGCTACAGAAGAAGCCACCTGGGATAACAAAGAAGTCATGAAGAAGCAATATCCTTAGTTGTTCAACAAAAAAATGAACAGGTAAAATCTCGAGGACGAAATTTATTTTAACGGGGAGAGATGTTAAATTTCAGTAAAGGACTAAATTGTAAATTTTGAAAAGTTTAGAGGTCAATTTGCAATTTACCGAAAATTGGAGGGTTAATTGGGATAACCATCAATTAAATACATGAATTGGGACATAAAATGCATGTGGAGTCCGGTCATAGCAAGTGAAAAATTTTAAGAAGCCAATTGACATGCATGAATACATGAATTATACATTAAAATCACATGGGCTTAGGTGTCCCATAATTAAGTAAGTTTGTCTTCATTCCCTTAATTGTTCCTTCATCCTTCCTTATATCTTCATGTCTAGAATTTCCTATCATTAAGTTATCTTCCACGTTTTCTTGAAATACCACACACCAAGCGGCATACAACAATTAGCCAAGTGATGTGCATGAATTTGATATTAATGAAAGCTTCTAGATTATGCTTAGGTGCCCCCATCTTAATGACTTTTGTCATTTTCTTCTTGATTATTTCTTCTTCTTCCTTATCCCTTTTGCATTGAGAATCTCTGCCTCTCTAAGCTAGCCCACATTTCCTCAAGTTCCTCCACAGCCAAAGCTTAGTTTTAGTGAAGGAAAGTGAGAAAAGGGAGAAAAAGTAGGGGAAAAAGCCATTTTCAAGCATAATAGAGCAAAAAGAGAGAGAGAGAGAGATTAGGGTTATGGAGTTTCAATGACTAAGGTTTTAATTATCTCTTTTATGTTTTAGGAACTCAAATTGACCAGGATTTAGCTCAAAGGAGTAAAGAAAAAGAGAAAGAAAAGTAAAGAGAAAGAAAAGGAAAGAAAAGAGAGGTTTGTGCATAACCTAAGGCAATAGCCTATTTTATTTTTTTTTATTTTCATGATTTGATTATTTGGCATGTTGATGATTTTGAATTAATAGTATTTTGTGATGAAAATCTTGGAAATGCATGTTTGCTAGACTTAAGATTTAATTTGATAAAAATTGAATGTGATTAGTTTGTATGTTCTTTGCTAGAAATAGATGAGCAGTGAGTATTTAAACTGTTATAACTTAATTGCTAGAATTCAGTTTTGTATGTTCTTTGTTGGGTTTGAAATCTAAGAGAGCTATAATTTTTATTTAGACCATAACATCTGAATATGTATATAATTGTCTAAAAAAATTCAGAAAGTTCGGACTTAGAATTTGTCCAGAAAAGTTTGGGCAGAATTGTTAGTGACCAGTCAATATTTATTTAATCATATCTTTTGATACATAACTTAGAATTAAATGATTCAAATTGCATATTAAAGCTAAGATCAAGAAATAAAATTGTTAAGAAGACCATGTAACTAAACTCAGATTGTAACTGGACAAAAATTAAGGTCCAAAACAGATAACGGAATCTGTCCGTGACAGGGCAGCATATGAGTTGTGGAATTTTAAGAGTAAAATGATGAGAACTTTATTATATTATGTAAATATTATTTTAATTGAGTGATTATGTGATTATTTTGAGACTTTAAATGCATGAAAAGTGTGAATTTATTTGCTATGAATTTTAATGAGATTGTGTAAGCCCTAAAACACCTAACTAGAACAAACTTAGGATAATTTGGCATGTCAAGTAGGGGGGAGTATGATGAAATCCATTAATGGTATAATTAATTAAGCCGTTGATGACACTATTATTAAAGCCGGTGATGACACTATTATTGAAGCCAATGATGGCACTAGTATTAAAGCCGGTGATGACACTTATATGCGCATATCATATTTGTCTGGGTGGCACTCCTAAGTGCCTGGATGTCAACTCTGTTATTGACCCTGCTCAAGAACGCATGTCAACTCTGTTATTGACCCTGCTCAAGAACGCTTAATTGGCCGCTTAACCGCCTTGAGCCAAGCACTTCCCAGGAGGTCACCCATCATGGTACTCCCCCTGCTCAAGCACGCTTAACCGGAAAGAGCGCTTACCGTTCTATTAAAAGCTTAAGCTGATAGCAGATGCGCAACTCTATTCCTTTATCCAGGATCAAACAAGGGTCACCAGTCTCTTTCGACTTTGTGTGCCACCTGGCCAAACCCGTTCCACACCCCTAGACCCGAGACGTATCATTCCCTCCCTCTTTGAGGAGGTTCGTCCTCGAACCTAGCGTACGGCAGTGGGATCCGGACCCGACTTCAGGCTCTAATACCAAACAATTCCAGCAATCAAAAATCACAAGATTTCAACTTGAAGCTCAAAATAGCACAAATTCACAATTTTAGTGCTAAATTCGAAATTCTGACTTTTTTTCCTTTTTCCTTCTTTTTGTTTTGTTTTTTTTATAGCAAATAACATTGAACTAATGCTTAATAAACCTCAAACATATCATGAATTGAAAAGAAATCCAAACATGTAATTTTACTCTTTATGGCAGAAAATTTTCCTAAGGTACCTCCAATAGCAAAATTTAAATCTAGCTAAGTTAACAACTAGAAAGCAATTGTAAATGATAGATAATGATTACCTAACCAAAAGCTCTGATACCAAACTGATGCGGAACCCCAAAGACCGTGCCTTGAAACCCCTCAACAAGACAAGGTAAGCAAACCTTAAGCTATGGTGATCATAAATTGAATCCGACTCAAAGCTAACCAATGTAGCAAAGAACCAAGATTATATGGATTATTAAGAATAGTCACGCCACAAGCAATATTACTTGATAAGTAACTAATTCCTAAAAATAATAAAAAGATGCAAATTTGCCTCACTTTAAAGAAAAACACTAAAATTCGTTTTTATTCATTCATGTCATGTACAAGAAGCCTAGATGAGTATTTATAGCCCTAAGTCTTTGAATCCTTTATGGTAAAGGATAACTAAATCATATTCTAACTCAACTCCTAAAATTACACTCATATTCTAACTCATATTCTAAAAAGTAGAGTCCTACTTGAATTAGGACACTAATTAAATCCTTCCAAAATAAGACAAGTGGTGGGTTGGGCTTTATTTCTTTGGCCCACATGTCTATCACTAATTAAAGTCTAAGGTATTTTAAATTAGGCAGCTCACATACATAATTAAGCCCAATTACAATTTAAGCCCCAAATCACATAAGTAGGCACATGGTTGGCACATGACTTTTAATCTTTAATTTTATGGACTTTGCCTTGTTTAGCCCATTGGACTAGTCCATGCAAGATGGTTCTTCACACACCCCAAGATAAGTAATGAGCCTTGGGTCTTCAATCAACTCCATCTCCTTTGTCATGCATGCATCTTTTGTGATCTCCTTAGTGACCAAGCCTTGAATATAGCCTTGCATTGCTTGCCTTAGTTTGTTAGCCCTTGATCTTGTGATAGCACCACTTGGCATGACTAGTGCATCATTCTCCTTTTGTGAAGATTGACTTATATGTCCTTGATCTACATCATTAATAAACTAAACAAGTATGAGATAAAAAAAATATAATTTGATGCCTATACATGCTAGAATACCATGATATGTATATTTGCATAAGAAGATAATTAAACATGAGTTGATATATGATATTGCATGATTGCATAAAATAGTTTATTATCTTATTTATATGCACCACTAAGCCTAGAGCTTAGCATGAGAGTTTCTCTCGCGTAGGTATAACAAAGACCAAGTAGTTAATAGTAGACAAAGATAGCAGTGACCTGATCCAGTAGAGCAACTTGTATCAATACTATGAGTCACACAACTGCTGTATTTATGTTTTGAATTTTATTTTATAGTACTTCTAAAGTAAATGCACATTTTGTAAATAATACTTTTATTATATAAAATGTATTGTGTTTCTTTATTATGATTTATTTTACAATACAAGTAAATAAATAGTAAATAATAAATAGTATATAAAGAAAAACATATATATATGAATGATTTTCATGTATATAAAATTTAAAAAGGGATATGTTAACCGATGAAATCAGCGTAACGCTCCCTTATCCGAGCACGAGTTGCTGGGGTAAGGGGGTGTTAAAATGGCAATTTGGCATGCATAATATATCCATTCATCACATATAGATATATAAGATAATTACACTAATTATATAGTTATAATTATGGACATAATCTAACATCAATCCTTTGAGCTATGAAAAGATTGACTAGGTCTCACCTAGGTAGATGTATAAAATTAGAACACCAAAATAGAAAACAATTTCCTATTCTAATGCCCCTTTATTTTTGGCACCATCTCATTGGCTTCTTACTCTTTTGCATTTCAATTCTATTATAATCCTATGTAATCTAATTACGTAAATTCTTCATAAGAAAACATCAAGTTACATTTGAGGGGAGTAAGATGAGAAGAGAAATACAATAGAGAGAAAAGAGAAGGTAGGGACTCGTAAGCTCTATTTACCAAAAAATAAAATTCCATACATGATCAATCACATTGGTTAAGTCCATAATCATACCATCATGTCATTCCATTCACCCCTAGCATGCATTCTCTAATGCATTATTAAAGGTAATCATTAAAGTAATAATTTGGGTTTCTTTTGTTTCAACTCTTGAAACTTTATTTTGATTGTTTGGTTTTTAATGAAATTCATCATAAATTCATTATTTTATCTCATTAAATAATTATATGATCATTTAGAAATATTTTTTAAAAGGAAATCATGCAAATTAGGCATACAATTAATCATATCAAAAAGTTTCCTAAAATTACCTACTGTGCCAACTAGGTTATTACCAATTTAATGCATGCAATAATTAAATCCGAATTAAATAAATAAATCTCATTTAATATTAAATCCAAATATAACTAGTAGTTAATTTGCAATTAAATTACCTTAATCAATTATTAGTTTTATGCCAAATAGGATTAAACAATCCTAGTTACAATTGCATACTAGAATCCTAGTCAAACTAGGACTTTGAAAACCATTTTCTAATTCAAATAAAATTCCATTCAAAAATTTCCAAAATTCATTCTCATCATTATTAGAAAATTATGATTAGTTTAAACTAATTAAATTCGTTCATTATACAATCTAAATCATTCATCATTCAATTAGCAAACCAATTACTAAAAAATTGCTTAAATTGAATCATACATGAATCATGATTCTTTAGGAATTTAACTACGAATTTAATTTGACTTCAGCATGAAATTAACATCAAAATAACATCATGCATATTTCCTAAACATGAATTAAAATTCTGATCATAATTTATATACTAATAAATTAAACAATACAAAACAGTCCCATCACATGGAAAGGTTCTCAACCTAGTTACATATTTTGTTTGTTCCTTGATAAAAAAATAATTTTTATACCATTATACGTGCTATCCTAAAGTAAAAATACATTATAAATATGTCATAAATATATTTGATTAATCAAATTAATAAACCAAATTCGAACAGCTCCTCAAACAACTCAATTGGCACAACTAGGTTTCATAAACCCTAGAAATTCAGCAATTATGCATAACATCGAATTTCATGTTCAAATCAAATTCAAACTTTTTAATTATCATCAACAACATCTAATATCATCATATTAACATGTCATTGAATTAAAATTAAAATTTGAGGCCAAACATAATCAAATTTGATTTTAACAAAAAGAGAGAATCCAAGTTGTTCTTTAATAATCAATCTAATTGTTACTTCAATTAAATTTGAATTTAATTTATATAGGGTGACACTGATACCATTATTGGGTTCTTAACATGCATCACATATATGGCACAACAGAAAATTAAAATTAATTGAACCTAAAACCATAGAACGTCCTATGAACATTAAAATTAGATCATACCGTCAATATGGGAGAAGTTGATTACCTCTGTTTGTAACTCTTGACATTCCAAGTTGTGAGCTTTTTCATCTTTGTTCAGTTGTAGCAAACCACAACAATCTAAAGCTAGGATTGCCCCTAAAAGTATCCACGCGAAAGAAGAAGAAGAAAATGATGCAAGGCAAGACAACAGAAATGATCTTACATGCCATGGAGGAGATGGATTGGTGATGCCACCTGGTCCAATCATAAGATCAAGCACAAACAAGCTCAAGGCAGCCTTGCAAACATATATTAAAAGCTTGGTGACAAGAGACATCAAGGAAAAGGCTTGGATCAAGCTTGAAAAGATGGAATCAGTTGGTGATCCAAAGCTTGTGACACTCATTGGGGCATGTGATGTTGAAGAAAACTAGCCTAATGGGCTAGATAAGAAGTCCATATTACAAGTTTCAAGTCCTATGTTAAGGTGGGTTTATGTTATTTTTTAGTTGGGCCTAAGACTAAATTTAGTGGGATGTTTTATTTTAATTATTGGCATGTAATTTCATTTAAGGTGCGTGGACCTTATAAAATTAAGCCCATTCATTTGTCCTTAAGCCATTAGGTTCAGATTGGTCTTTTCATGACTTTTGCACCTAGGATTTGGTTTGTAGAGGTTTAAGATTAAAATTTGAGTATTCTTCATTGTTCTTCAAGTGGGAGGTGTGATCTCCATTGATATACCAATGATTGCTTTCACTTATTAGGTTGGTAACTAATTTGTGACGTGAATCCAATTCTTTCTTCATACTCTTTGTTACCAATTCCTTGCTATTTTGGGGGTGAAGAGTCTAATCTTCCAATTGGTTGAAACTTAAGATTTGTATCAAATTGATTTGGAAGTTAATCTAGACTTAGATTCTAGGTGGTTGTTGCATCATTTGGTATCAGAGCTTTGGTTCCAAATCAATTGTACCTATCTTTATTTTGCTGTTTTTAGTGATATTTGTTCAAGTTACAACATAAAAATTAAAAAAAAAAGTTTATCTATTTGTGGCTGAATTTGCCTATATTGTAATCTATTGAAGTTTGTTTTTTTTGGGTACAAATTTTTGGTGTTTTTAATCTATTTTTTAGTAGATCATATTATAAAAAAAATAAAAAAAGAATCGTCCATATTGCCATTGATTGCCAAAAGTGGGACTGTTTTGATTCAATTGATTGCACATATAAAATGAATTGCCTCTGAATATATTTGCTCTATTCTGATTAAAATTGATAATTTGAGCAATTTTGAGTGGAGTTCATAATTGAAATTGATTAGTTTCATATTGAGGTATAAGTTGAGATTTCATTGCTTATTGTTGGAAATTGTGCAATTGGTGGATAATACTTGCTAATAGGCATCCAATTAGCTTATTTGGCAGTAAGTTGGGAATGGTTTAGTGAGTTTTTAGTTTTGGTTCGAATTCCATTAGGGCAGTAGCACATATACACTTAATTTTTCCTATTTTTGTCAATTTGTTGCATTTTTTATTCTTGATTTATGTCCTACTTGTTTCCATTACATTAGTTGAGTAATTTTGCATTCCATATTACTCAAATAACACAAATTATATCTGCACACCCCATTCTTCATCCGTTTGCGCATATATCATATATTTGTCATTCCTTACTTTCATTTCATTAATTTTGCTAGTTTAGTGATATTTTTTTCTTAGGAATTGTTTGTTTTAATTTTCTATTGGATATTGTTTCTCATTATTATTGATATGTTTGGTTGAAGTTGATCTGGAAATATATCATAGTGAGGACACAAGAGTGGTTAACATAAAAGAGGGTAAAAGCCTTAATTGAGTGAAACACGAGCGAACATACACCTTTTGAATGAAACACGTGAGGGAGTGTGTGAGGCCATTTATTTACATCATGTCTAAATCAAGCAACCAGGAAAAAAGTAGTGACGAAGGAAACAAAACTTTCTTCACATTGGAGGCTATGCAACGACAATTTGGTAGGCTTGAGATTCTGCTCCGAGATATGAGTGATCGGTTTGACAAGTATGATAGGAGGTTAGAAGGTCATGATCAAACTCTACATAATCTTAGAAAAGATGCATCCTTACAAAGTGGAATTGGAGGGAGAAGGGAAAGGTTAGCAACTCCACCTCAATTTGATTATGAAGAAGATTTTGATGAGTTTGATGATGATAGGGATAGAAATTGGTTTGGAGGTACATGGGGCAAAAATGATAGAGGAAGGAATAGGAGAGAACATAGAGGTAGAGGCGGATAGATTTGGGAACGTCGAGAATCGAATAGATAGAAATTTGAGAAGCATTAAAATGAAAATCCCTACTTTTCAAGGTAGGAATGATGTTGATGCTTACTTGGAGTGGGAGAGAAAAGTGGAATTGGTGTTTGAATGTCATAACTATTCTTAGGGGAAAAAGGTAAAGTTGGAAGTCATGGAATTCACTGGCTATGCCTTGGTATGGTGGGACCAAATCATTCTCAATAGACGTAGGAATGGGGAAAGACCTATAAACACGTGGGTGGGGATGAAGGCATTCATGAGAAAGAGTATTGTGCCTAGTTACTATTATAGAGAAGTACATCAAAGGCTCCAAAGTTCCAAAGTTTGAGATAAGGGAATAAGAGTGTTGAGTACTATCATAAAGAAATGGAGATAGCTATGAAGAGGGCTAATATTGATGAAGATAGGGAGGCTACCATGGCACGTTTCTTGGCTGGTCTAAATAAGGAAATTGCAAATGTTATAAAAATTCATTGAGTGATATCACAAGATATGAGAATTGCAAAGTCATTGAATAGAATTACAGGATATGAGACTTACAAAGGCATTAGTTGATTTTACAGGATATGATATAAAAAAAAATTTACTACCACTGTTATCAGGGCATTTTCTCTTTTCAACATGCAGTATGTGATTATTTTATACAGAAATAGGTTATACTTAAATGCATATGATGTGGTGTTACACATTAAAAGTCAAACCACTGACTTTTTTTATTAATTGGTTGGTAATGATGTGTCACTGAATACTACTCATGATCTACTAAGTCAAGGTAAATGGATTGAAAATCAATTATGGGTCAAAATAGTTTGACTTAGAAAATCCTAATTGGATTAGGATTTCACCTCAGATTTGAGCTACTAACATGACCAAAAAACCTATTAGCTCACAAGAATATAGGGAATGAATGCAATGTAAAATATGTTTTGGATAAGATCCAAGTAAGAGAGAGAGAATTGAGTCATTTATAAGAGTTATAAATTGGTTAGTCCAATAAGGATAAGAAATGTTGAGTTTGGTGAACATGGGTTGTGTAAACTTAGGGTATGAGTGAGTATTTAGTTGGTTCGGTTTAAAATCAAATCAATTTTATGTAAAACGAACCGAAATCAATTTTTTATTTGAGAAAACCAAACCAAACTGATTAATAATTAGAACCGAACATAACCAAACCAAAATATTTTGGTTCGGTTCAATTTTATTTAATCAATTTATAAATTAATTAATTTAGATAAATTATAATTATATTTATTAATTGTATTACATTTGTAACACCACATCTTATGCATTTTAGTATAACCTATCCAAATATCAAGTAATCATACATGGCGTACTGGAAAGGTAAAATACCCTGTTAACAATAGTAGTAAATTTTTTTTTCATATCCTATAATATAATTCCATGACTTTGCAAGTCTCATATCCTATAATTTCATTCAATGACTTGCAAGTCTCATATCCTGTAATATTATTCACTGACTTTGCAAAGTTAACACTGAGGTTTTCACCACAATATAATATATCACATATATCAAAACATAAACTTTACACATAAGTATTTTCGAGTTGATTTCATTTATACATATTTAGACTCATTCCAAAATGACTATACATATTCAAGCACGTACATACAAAAACACATATGACATATTTTCATGCTTGTGTGGAATGCAAGGAGAGAGAGAGTGATGAGGCTCGGCCAGTGACCTGTGCTCCATGTCTTTTATACGCTACTCAAAATGAGCTATCATTTTTCTTTACCTGAAAAATGATGCAAATTGATGAGTTGCGGCTCAGTGAGAATAACCATCCAATGAGCTCTAAAGTACCAAACAACTCATAGTAATAAATCACAATTCCAATATATACCATGTATTCCATTTCATTCATCAGTATCATATAAGTATCAATAAAGTTGAAACATATAATCATTACTCTTCATGTATGCAAATGCTTTGCTTATTTCATTGTGTTGTGACTAAGTTAAACAGACATTGCCCCGGGTTTCCATGTGAATATTTGCATTTGCTAGCTAGCTTGATCATTTGTTTCATTTGCACATTTGTTGGGCCATATGCCTCTTCTTTTGCTTTACAATATCGATTAACTAGTCACAACACCTTTTTAGCCCATATGCATATGCACTTGTATTTAAGCATTCATCAACCATTGCATCTTTATCATATACAACATACATATATTACATATATACCCCATATGTCAAGCATATACCTTACATATACTATACATATACCATGTGTATATATCACATTTGTCAAACATATACCTCAAATATACCACACGTATACCATTTATATGTACCACAATGTCACAAATTATCCATCATTACATTATCAAGGACCAATCATGACAATCACATGAATTACATAGCAAGCAACATTCATTTGCACTAAAGAATTCAATCGATAATTAAACTCACCATTCTCCTTTGATTCCGACCCCTAACTTATTGTCTATCCGCTCCTTGTGGTTCTCCAATATGTTGCGAGCCTAATATGAAAACATAATCGATTAACTTATGATTAGAGAGACTTAATGTGGCTTAATCAAATTAATATACATTGTTCATGTCAATAGTTAAGATTTTTCCGATGAGGCAGTGTGACCTTATGAGACTGTTTAGCCTATAACTTTTTCTATAATTGACCAATTACTCTGATTCTTGTTCCTCATTAACAATAACACATATTTATAGTACATATTCAAATTTCAGACCAATTGTATCATTGTATAATATTTGGTGGAATTTCTAAGAGTGTTCTGTTTTCTGCCTTGTTTTCTGCCTTTAGGCAGTTTCAGGGTACTCATTTGGGTTCATCATAACTTACACTCTATAAGTCATATTTTAATGAACCTTTACAGACACTTATTTGGGTTCATATGGAACATGTTTCATGTTTACAATGTTTACCAATTATGTCTCTAAGGTCTTATAATTATACCAAATATATTACTGTTCCAGAATAGAATTGGCTTCCGGACCAGTATGACTTCCAAAGGCTATAACTTAGTCTATAGATAACCAATTAAGCTAAAATTAGTACCCAAATTTATCTAAGACATATACCTACAACTTTCATGTTTTGATAATTTACAGAATGTAGTTCTAACAAGCTCAAATTATCCAACCAATGTACTGGATCTGCCCAGGGCACTCAGTAGGCAGTTCAAACCATGAAACAGTCATGGTTCCATTCACCATAACTCACCATTTACAAGACCTATGAACCTTAAATTTGGTATAAAGATACAACACACATATATCTACAACTTGTATGTTTTGAGAGACTTCAAATAAGGGCTTTAACATATTCGATATCAAACAACACAGTAGCTAACTTGGTTAGGGTTTACACCCTGACCAGTTTCAGTACGAAGAGCATATCTCTCCCTATACATAACATCTTGTAAAAATGTTTACATATCCACAAATATGAGATATAAAGGAACAAATGTTGTGTTTTACACATTTCCAGAATCAATTTCTATTAATATCAAAATCGGGGTGCAATTCAGTGCCTAATATTGAACCTAAGCAACTCAAATCAACCCTATAGCAATAAGAATTGATTACTTACCAAGAACAACCTTGAAAGGGATCAATTAGCTTCAAAAACTAGGTGAAACAAGGAATAATTGAAGTCTTAAATGGAGGAAATTGAAGAAGAAGTCGGGCTGGAGTGAGGAGGCAGAAATGGGGAAAGATATATGAAGATAAAGCCAACTTGTTTTTTGTCATTTTGTCATTTTGTCATTTTCTCTTCTCTTCTCTTTTCTCTTCTCATTTCTCTTTTCTCTTCTCTTCTATTTCTCTTTTGTGTCATTTTCATTTTTTTTTGTCTATATTATTATTATTATTATTATTTACATAGATTTATAATTCCACAAATTCACACAATAATACAGCTTAATCATTTGACCCCATTTAACTAAATTAGCAATGTAAATGTTCACTAATCTTAATCTAATCATTTTTCTTACTTTAATTTAGACACCTTATTCATTTCATTTCTAATACTTTGTTATCCTCATTTAGGTTATAATTACACATGTGCGACTCGATACAAGTGTCAAATACTAGGACACATAGCTAGTGCATGCCATGAACTTGTTCCTATAGAAATACGTATGAAATGCATGTGTTCAATTGAATTGTATGCAAGATGCTTATGTTCGATGAAATGCATATGGAGAAGGTCAAGGATGTTACATATTAGAATCTTATGCGGAACCCCAAAACTCAAAGACCGTGCCTTGAAACCCCTTAACAAGACAAGGTAAACAAACCTTAAGCTATGGTGATCATAAATTGAATCCGACCCAAAGCTAACTAATGTAGTAAAAAACTAAGATTATAAGGATTATTAACAATAGTCACGCCACAAGAAATATCACTTGATAAGTAACTAATTCCTAAAGGTAATAAAGAGATGCAAATTTGCCACTTTAAAGAAAACTCTCAAATTCATTTTTATTCATTGGTGATTCATTGATTGATGTCTTGTACAAGAAGCCTAGATGAGTATTTATAGCCCTAAGTCTTTGAATCCTTTATGGTAAAGGATAACTAAATTATATTCTAACTCATATTCTAAAAAGGTAGAGTCCTACTTGAATTAGGACACTAATTAAATCCTTCTAAAATAAGATAAGTGGTGAGTTGGGCTTTATTTCTTTGGCCCATATGTCTATCAATAATTAAAAGTTTATGATAATTAAAATAGACAACCCACATATATAATTAAGCCCAATTACAAGTTAAGCCCAAATCCTATAAGTAGGCACATGCATGACACATGATCTTGAGCACATGGTTGGCACATGATGTCTTCCACATGGATGGCACATGTCTTGCACATGATGTCTTCCACATGGATGGCACATGTCTTGCACATGTTTGGCATAGGACTCCTAGCATATGATTTGCACATGACTTGTAATCGTTAAGGTTTATGGACTTTGCTTTGTTTAGCCCATTTGAATTTAATCTTCATGAAAGACTCATTTTATCTTCACCTTAGGCTTGCCTTTGTGTAGTGTTAGCCCATAAGCTTGATTGTGGATTTTAGATCCAATATTGCTTTTAAGGCTCCAAATGCTACCTCAAATGACTTGGAATATGCCCTACATTGATTTGGATAATTTGAATAGGCTTTTGAACTCCTTTTCGGTCTATTTCAATGAGATAAGGTTGCTCCACTCCATTGATAAAAGACTGTCGTTCATATCCTTTATTTATGGTTCCCATGCATACGTCAGAATCAATCACCATAACTTTATCAATTACAATAAATAAATTACAATCAAATAATATAATTTTATAAATTAAATAAAACAAAATAAAATATGATAAATTGACATAATTCATTACTTTTATTAACTGCCATAGTTATCATAAATTAAAATTAATTATACATAACTTTATAAATTATCATAAACTAGAATCAATTATCACGACTTTATAAATTAGTATAAATTAAAATTAACTATCATAACTTTATTAATTACTATAAATTGAAATTAGTTCACATAAATTAAAATAAAATTATCATAATTCATGACTTTATCAACTACCATATATCAAAATAAAATTTATTTTGTCATATATACATCATGTATGACAAATCTGACATAATGATAAGTTGTATTTAAAAGTGAAAGGTGTAAAGTGTTATGTTACATTAAAAGTCAAACCACTCACCTTTCTTATTAATTGGTTGGTAATGATGTGTCACTGAATACTGCTCATGATTTACGAAGTCAAGGTAAATAGATTGAAAATCAATTATGGGTCAAAAGAGTTTGACTTATAAAATCCTAATTGGATTCGGATTCCTCCTTAGATTTGAGCTACTAACATGACCGAAAAATCTATTAGCTCACAAGCATATAGGGAATGAAAACAATATAAAATATGTTTTGGATAAGATCCAAGTAAGAGATAGAGAATTGAGTCAGTTATAAGAGTTATAAATTGGCTAGTCCAATTAGGATAAGAAATTTTGAGTTTGGTGAACATGGGTTGTGTAAACCTAGGGTATGAGTGAGTATTTAGTCGGTTCGATTCAAAATCGAACTAATTTTATATAAAACGAAACGAAATTAATTTTTTATTTGAGAAAATCAAACCAAACTAATTAATAATTAGAACCGAACCAAAATAAAAAATATTTTGGTTCGGTTCAATTTTATAAATTAATTAATTAATAAAAATTATAATTATAATTATAATTATATATTTTTAAATGTATTATATTAAAATCAATCACCGTAACTTTATTGCTTATTATAAATTAAAATCAATTACCATAATTTTATCAATTACAATAAATAAATTATAATCAAATAATATAATTTTATAAATTAAATAAAACACAATAAAATATGATAAATTGACATAATGCATTACTTTTATTAACTATCATAGTTAGCATAAATTAAAATTAATTGTACATAACTTTATAAATTATGATAAACTAAAATCAATTATCACGACTTTATAAATTAGTATAAATTAAAATCAATTATCATAATTTTATTAATTACTATAAATTGAAATTAGTTCACATAAATAAAAATAAATTATTATAGTTTATAACTTTGTCAACTACCATATATCAAAATAAAATTTATTTTCTTTTATCTAAAAATTAAAAGCAATCAATATATATAAAACTTCAATCCGTTTGGTTTAATCATATTTTCAAAATTAATAACCAAATTAAATAAATTGAACTAACCAAACCGAATATACTGAATTCAACTCAGTTGGGTATTCAATTTCAGTTCAATTTTATGCACCTCTATCCTAGGGAAGGGGCCCATTAGAGTTTTTTCTCTCCTAACCCTAATTGGATTTAGAGTATAAATACTCATTTAAGAAAGGAATTTGGTGGTAGCACCATAATCTCGCACTTAGGGTTTTGGTCACCCCATCTCCATCAATAGTTGGTGGTTTTGACTTTCTTCCTTCATGTGGATACTTCTAAATTCAATTCTAACTTTGGATTTTTGTGGATTGAGACAACCTAACAAGAAGAAGTGCTCACAAATAAGAGTGAATTAAAGTTGCATAATCAAGCTAATCATTCCTTCCGCACATAGGTAGGAAAATTACAGTTTTGAAATACATAGGCACAAATTTTCTTTGGGTTTTAATTTTATTTGTCTACTGCATATGATATGTAAGATATACGTTAAAACCCTTCGATAAGAATATTAGAGGCATACAAAGAATCATCATTTGAAAGCCAATGATCATTCCATATGTTTATACCTTCCTCATTGCCCATTCTCTGCCTTATACCTTTCCTGAACAACGCTTTAGATTGCAACAAACTCTTCCACGTGAAACTATAATTATGACACAACTAGGCTGATAAGGAATCCCCTCAAGATAATATTTAGCTTTGAGGAAACGAGATAGAAGAGAGTTAGTTTCATTTAAAAGCATCCAAACTCGTTTAGCAATTATTGCTAAGTCAAAAAAATGGAGATTGTGAAATCCTAAGCCACCATATACCATATTATTTTTCAGATACATTATCTCCCAAGCTAACAAGTGCATGTTTCTGCACCCATCAACTTTCAAACCCCACCATATTCTTTTAGTACAACCTTTTGTATAGTCTATCTTTTAGGGAATCAAATGCAATCTCTTTTTTCCTTCCCACAAGAGAAATGAGGCACATATATATGTCATTATCAATTAGCATTAGCTCCCACCAAAGAAGGGGTGGTCAAATGCTTCTTTAAATTTGACTTTTGTTAGAAAAGTACTCTAAAGGCCTTTAGCACTTATTGTACACATTTTTTTTTATTAATAAAAGATTTTTTTCCTTAAGTTGATGTTCATTTGATATATGAATTGATAGTGATCTTAAATCAATTAATGAAGTCCTTGATACATAACTTAACATGAAGAAAATCATAATGAGATCATGATACTAAGATTCTTATCATGTGTAACAATGAGACGAGATATTATTAATTTAGACAGACTAACACATGTTATACTATTTTATTGAATAAAGCATTAGATCTCATAATCTATAAACATGAGATATTTAAAATTAACATACAGATGATTGCTAAGTGTAGCTAAGTACATTGGATGACCTGCTATGAGACAATCATATGGATAATCTATTCGTATATGCCATCGATAGTCCCATCATAGCAATGGTACAAGTATCCTTAGATTTTAGGTACTCAAGAATATCTTGGATACTGATTCTGTATTTTGATACTATTCCTTATTGCCTCAGGGAGGTTACTCATAGGGTGGTGATTGAGTACAACTTGAGGTATTCAAAGGTAATTGGATAATCAATAAAGGATTCACCACTCCTGATAGAAGGAGTGTATACCCAAGCCTCTTATCGAGGCCATTACTTAGGAATATCTGGCTAGAGTGGAAATATCATAAAGATAGTCTTCAATGACATGTCTAATAGAGTAATGAGCTTCAGAGACAATAATTAATATTACTTGGGCTAGATGTAACATAGTTAATCTAGTGGGAGTTGTCACATATCCATACTCTAAACCAAGTGGGGTATAGAATGGTGAAATGAATAATTACACTTAAATTATCTATTGAAAGGTTTGTAGTTAAACTATTGAGTTTTCGGTTAATTGGGGGTCATGATGTATTGTTAGATATCGCTCATGACTTACTTAAATTAATTGTTAATTTAAGTGGCCAACATAACTGGAAACCTAATAGGTCACACGCATCGGAGATATGGAGAATTAGTAAAATAATCTTGTATAGGATCCAAAAATATGAGAGAATTATTTCAGATCAAATCGAGAAAAAAAATCGCTCAAGAGGGATCATGGTCCCGTGCGGGACTGTTGGCCTGCCCCCGTTTGCCAACAGGCCTTCTTTGGCCTTATTTAGGCCATCATTGGCCTTAATGAGTTTTAAGTTTCATTTTCTCCATTTTTAACTTTTAATCTTCTTTTTGAATATTATTTAGATTGAAGTTATTTGGTGTATATGAAAATATATTGGCATCTTATTGGAATTGGTCCGGGTGTGAACCTTAGCTGAGTTAGCTATTGTCTTCATTGGTTTTGAATATGATAGAGCCCGTAATCTAGGAAGATCAAAACATTAAAGTTGTATATACAAGAGTTATCTATATTTATACCAAATTTCAGGTTAATATATCTTATGGATGTTGAGTTATGGTGAATGTAACCATGATTGTTTCATAGTTTGAATTGTCTGCTTAGTTTCCTAGGCAAATCCATTAATTTTTTTGGCCATTTTGAGCTTCTTAGAAATGGATTATGTAAATTATCAAAATATTAAAGTTATATTTTTATGTCTTAGATAAATTTGGGTATAAATATCACCTTAATATGTTATGTATAGAGCAAGATATGTCTTCACAAATTATACTGGTCTGGAAGCCAACTCTATTCTAGACCAGTGAAATATTTCTTATAATTTGAGTAAATATAATTAATAAAAGTTGTAAACATAAACAATGTTCCATTTTAACCTATCTAAATTTTTACCAAGTTTAATTATAATATGACTTCCATATTGTAAGATATGAAAGACCAAATTTGGTACCCTAAAACTGCCAAAGGGCAAAAACAAAGTAGAAAACATTACACAATTAGAATTCTACCAAAAATTGTACAATGCTTAAATTTCTTTGAAATTTGAGTATGTTATATAATTATATGTTATATTTAATTATAAATAAGAATATCATTAGTTCCATAAAGTTATAGAAAAATTTATTGGCTAATTAGTTCCATAAAGTTATACTGCCTCATGGGAAAAACCCTAACTATCTATATGAACTATACACATTAATTTGTTCAAGTCACATTAAGTTTCTCTAGTCATAAATTAGTTGATTATATTTCCATATTAAACTCATAATAAATTGAAGACCTACAAGGAGAGGATAGACAATAAGTTAAGGGTTAGAATCAAAGAAGAAAGGTGAGTAGTTATCAAACGATTTCTTTAGTGCATATAAATATTGCTTACTATGTAATATGTGAGATGATTTATGGTTATGTGATTTATATGATTGTCATGATTTTATCTTGATAATGAGATGATGAATAATTTGTGACATATGTGGTACATATAAGTGGTATATGTGTGGTATATTTGAGATATATATTTGCATACGTGATATATACATAATTTTATGTATAGTGTATGTGAAGTATATGCATGACATATGTGGTATATATGTGATAAGAATATAATGGTTGATGAATGCTTAGTTACAAATGCATATGCATATGGACTAAAAAAATGTGTTGTGAGTAGTTAATCGATATTGTAAAGCAAAGGAAAAGGCCTATAGCCTAACAAATATGCAAATGAAACAAATCATCAAGCTAGCTAGTAAATGCAAATGTTCACATGAAAATCCGGGGCAATGTCTATTTAACTTAGTCCCAACAAAATGAAATAAGCAAAGCATGTTCATACGTAAAGAATAATGATTATTTGCTTTAATTTTACTGGTAAATATATGATATTGATGAATAAAATGGAATGTGTGGTATGTGTTGGATTTGTGTTTTTTTTTACTATGAGTTACTTGGTATTTTAGAGCTTGTTTGATGATTACTCTCACTGAGTCGTAACTCATCAATTTGTATAATTTTTCAGGTAAAAGAAAGTGATAGTTTATTTTGAGTGGCATATAGAAGACATGAAACACAAGTCACCGGCTGAGCCTCACCACTCTCTCTCTTTCATTCCACATGAACATGAAATAATGTCATCTACATTTTGGATTTATATGAATATACATGTATATTTACTCGGAGTTGTATAATGGATGCAACTAGTAAACGTTAGATATAAAGTTTAAGTTTTAATATATATGAGATATGTTGATTTGCAGATTTATTGAATGATTATATGGATGTGATGATAAAAACAATTACTATCAATGTTAACAAGTTCATTTAACTTACCTATATGCCATATGTGAGTGCTAGAAATAGGGATATGTTTTTCTAAAATGCATTATGTCGTGTTTAACTCCTTTTGTGTCAACAAATAACCCAAGCATTTATTATCAGTAAAGATCTGGAATGTCTCACCATACAAATAATACCTCCAATTCTTCAATGCAAATACAACTGCAGCCAATTCTAAATCATGCACTGGATATGATATCTCATGTGGTTTTAACTGTCTGGATGCATAAGCTATCACCTTACCATATTGCATCAACACACATCCCAAGTCTTGATGAACAACATTACTATAAACTATAAATTCGCCTGTACCCATAAGAATTGCTAACATTGGTGTAGAGGTTAGCCTGTGTTTTAGCTCATTAAAACTCCTTTGGCATTTTGAAGCTCATTTGAAAGACATATTCTTTCTAAGTAATTTAGTCAAAGGGCTGACAATCAATGAAAATCCATTAACAAATCTGCGATAGCATCCTAATAAACCCATAAAACTACGCACTTCTGAAATATTTTTAGAAGCTTCCTAATTTACCATATCCTCTATTTTCTTTGGGTCTACCTCTATGCCCTTGCCTAATACCACATGTCCAAGAAACACCAAATGATCCAACCAGAATTCGCATTTACTCAGTTTAGCATACAATTGTTTCTCCTTTAAAGTCTATAACACAATTCTTAAATGTTGTTCATGTTCTCCCATATTCTTTGAGTACACCAATATGTCATCAATAAATCCTATCGCAAATTTGTCCATATATGGTTGAAACACTTTATTAATTAATGCCATAAATACAGCTGGAGCATTGTTAACCCAAATGGCATTACTAAAAATTCATAATGTCCATACTTGGTTCAAAAGGTAGTCTTTAGAATATCTACTTCTGCTACTTTTAATTGGTAATAGTCTGATTTCAAATCAATCTTGAAAAATATCTGGGCATCTTACAATTGGTCAAACAAATCATCTATTATGAGCAACATATATTTGTTCTTAACTATCATTTTATTTGGTTGTCTATAGTCAATACACAATCCCATGGTTCCATCTTTCTTTTTAATAAATAATACTGGAGCTCCCTAAGGTGATACATTAGGTCTGATATACCCTTTTATCAAGTAATTCATGTAATTAGGTCTTTAGTTCTTTCAACTCAACTAGAGTCATTCTGTAGGGTTACAATGATTGGCGTTGTCCCTAGTACCAATTCAGTAGTTAATTCTATCTCTTCTATCAGGTGGTAAACCAGGTAGATCATCTGAAAATACATCAGAAAATTTTCTCAACACCGGTATATTTTCAAGCAAGCTATTAGTGGTTCGAATATATGTTACATATGCCAAATATGCCTCACATCCTCCTTTGATCATCCGAAATGCTTTTACAGCTGAGATTAAACATGTAGGCACAAGTTTTCTTTCACCTAGAAGTACAACCCATGGTTGGTTTAGTGATTCCAAAATTACTTTCTTAGTAAAACAATTCACTATTGCATGATGTTTAGTTAACTAGTTCATTCCCAGTATCACATCAAATTCATATACTGGCAATAAGATCATATTAGTTATCAATTCAACTTTATCAATGCATATCAAGCAATCACGATAGATATTATTCACAACTACTACTGTTCCTAGTGGAGTACTCACATTAATATCAATCCCCAAAGGCATCTTTTGATGCAATTTGGATGTCATATGAAATCATATAAATAAATGTGTGGAACCAGGATCAATCAATGCATATGCTAATATTTCATAAATATAAATATTACCAGTGACTACTTCGGGACCATCAATTGCCTTCTGCCTAGTCATGGCAAACACCCTGGCCTGTGTAGAGGGTCTAAACTCTGACCTTTAGATCTAGTCACTCCTTTACCCATTGTACCAGTTCTGCCCCTGCCTCTGCCTTGTGTCCCACTGGTAGTGCTAACCCTGGGTGCCTCAACTATCATCTATAATACCCCTCTGCCTCTGCTGGTCTCTGGTAATTTGACTTTTTTCGGACAGTCTCTATACATGTGCTCCAACGATCCACAGAAATAATATGCTCCTGTGAGCCTTCTACATTCGCCCGAATGTTATCTACTGGCTCTGTCCTCTGATTGGATAAAAGAAAGTCATGCCACAACCTCTGGAGCTTGAGTATCCACCTCTATTACCAAAATGTGCTGGCATGTATCTTCCTCTCTTTCCCTGCTTTATGCTAGACTCTCTAAAAAAATCTCGTGCTACCTTTTTAAATTGTTGTTCTCCATCTTATTTTATTAACCTTTCAGCTCTAATTGTTGTAGCTCTGAATCTGGTATAGATATCAAGATCAGTAGTTGTGATTCTATTTTTGATCTCATATTTGAGGCCCTCTTCAAACTTCTTGCATTTGTCTCTTTCAGTAGATACCATGAAAGCGGCATAGTGGGAAAGTTTGTAGAACTGCACCTAACAATAGACATATTCCCTTGTTTTAGGTTTAAGAATTATTTTCTCTTATCTTTCTTATATGCCTCAGGTATGTAGTTATTCTGAAATTCCCGAAGAAAATTATTCCATGTTAGAACTGGTGGTTATGCATCACTATCTGGACTATCTCCCACCATTCATATTCATTACCTTGAAGCAAGGACACTGCATAATCAAATTTCTCATCAGGAGTGCATCTCATCATATTCAATACCGTTTGCGTTCTTTTCAACCATGTCTCTACTTCTGTTGGGTCTATTGTGCCATTGAAATCAACTACACCTTATTTTCTTAGCTTGTCATAATGTCTTTCCCTATACATTTCAGGCCCCTGTACTTCTTGTTCTAGGTTTTCATAGGGTACCTCTACATGTGATAATTGAGATGCATATATAGAAGCCCTAGCTCCTGGTGCTAGTTGATCTCTATGTAAGTGAGGTGATACCTCATGAGAATGCATTTCGGCCAATCTCTCCCTCCTTGGTGAATCATCTCTTATGATGGCCCTAAACTTCATAGAAATGTGCCACTACATAATGTTCAACACATATGATGCATAAGCTATCATGCTCATATGCATATGCATGTTCCCATGGAACTTATCCCTGTTCTGATACCAAAAATGTAGCATCATACCTTATGCATTTAAGTACAACCCATTCCTGTAACATCCTCGACCTTCCCCACATGCATATCCACATGCATTTTATTTGAACATATGCATCTTCCATATAATCCAATTGAACACGTGCATTTCATACATATTGTAACATTCAGTGATTTAGGCCCCGATTGCGCGTGACCGTAGTGGGGTCCACCGGTTCAATCAGAGTCTAAATTTAAACCCAAAAAAAAATGACTAATAATAAGAGAAAATAATTAAGGGTATTATTATTTTGGAATTAAAAAGATTTGGGGTAGAATTAGAAAAAAATAAAACTTCCTATGGACAAAATCGGTATTATGGCAATTGTTTGGGAAAAAAATGTGAATATGGAGAAAGATGTGGCAAATAAAAAATTTCTTAAAGTTTAAAATTTCATTAAAATTAATTTATATTTTGGACCAATGGATGAAGAGCTTAATATAGGCATGGATCCACCAAATACTCACCTAAAAAAAAAAGAGGAATTCTTTATTCTTCCACCAAAATATCTAAGTCTTCTTTTTCCTTTTCCCATTCTTGTTGCCGTCCACCTCCATTCTCTTAAACCTCCATTTTTCTTTCAATTTCCAGCAAGCTAATAATGAAAAGAAATTAGTTTTGAGAGAGTAAAAATCAGAATTACGGAGTTCTTACCATTAAAGGTTTAGGAGCAAGAAGGAAGGAAGAAAGAAGAAGAAAAAGGGAGAAGAGTAGGGGAATTTCGGCCCACCTTCGAGAACTTTTAAGGTGAGTTTATTCTTCTTAAATTTAACATTTTTCCTTCTATTTGAGACCCATGATGATAATAGATGTGATTAGGTTTGATAGATTTAGGATTGGTTGCAAGATAGAACTTAGAAAAATTAAGTTTGTATTTAGTTGATGAAGCTGTAATTGGACTTTGACTTGATGATATTTGATGTTAGATAATTGTTTTATTGCTTAAAAACTAAAGAAAATATGATGTTAATGGATGAATAAGGGGCTGCCATAATTAAAGAAATTAGGGAAAATTGAAATTAATATAGAAACACAACAATTGGTGATAAGGAAAATATGATTTGAGTGTTGAATTGAAGAAAATGAATTGGTAACTAGGATATGGTTTTTGGGCAGCCATGACATATGAAGAAGGAAGTTTAACCTTAGTACATTTTAGCTCAATTAAGGTGTAAATCATATTAGGAGCATTAGAATATTATGTAGACATGAAAAACATTGAAATTGGATGTTGGAATTGAGATGTGGTATAATTGTGTAGGAAAAATAAGTGAACAAGTGAGAGGCCCTCAAGAGGGTGACAAAGGCAAGGAGAAAGCTAGCTAATAAGGGAAGGAAAAGAAGGTTTAAAGGAATAACCAAGGCTGATTAGGTATGTGCTTCATTGATAAAAATTTTGCATGTTGTTAATAAGTATGGAAATATATATTAAGGTTTGTTATATTTGTGTTTTTGAGATGTTATGTGATTTGTTGTGACTTTTGATATTATATATGGCAATGGGACCAAATGGTGTGAAATAATTGAGACATATGAATGTAGTTGTAATTCTGAAAATTTTAGTATCAAAATGAATGCAAATGATGAATGTGGTTGAAATGTGAATTGATGCCAATTGATGGCTCGGGTACAGAATTCCAGGAACAGCTCTATCTATTTTGATGATAACTTGAGTTGTGGAACTCGTTTTTGTATGTTATTTGTTGGAAATGAAAGCTAAGACACAGGGCTTTAATTTTTATTCAGACTATAACATTTAATTATGTCTATATTTTTCCAGAAAAATGCATGAAGTTTAATCCTAGAATCTGTCCAGAAAATTCTGGGCAGAAAATTCTGTGATGATGCAGTAGGGAATTGATCATAACTTTTGATAGAAAAATTTGATTTAAGTGAGTTTTGATGCATATGAAAGCTAATACAATAAGCTAAAAATTGTTAGAAGGCAAGAACTCCAAATTCTAATTATAAATGGGCTAAAAATGAATCCCAAAAACAGGTCCAAATTCTGCCATAGGTATAAAACGTGAAGTGTTGGACTTATGCATGTGGTATGTTAATTATAAGTAATAATTAATGCAAATATTTAATTTGATGGTAATTATCAATGTTTAACAGATTATTTATATATGAGATTTTATTGTAATAATAATGGGAATATAGAACAAAAATAAACAAGCATACTTATGATAGTTGAAAATATTGTGAATTAATATAAAAATAGTTAAGCCCAAAAACACCTAGTCTAGAACTAGAATAGGGAATAGTTTGGCATGCCAATCAGGGGAATTTAGGCATTCGGTGCCAAATATGAAAGCCGGTAATGGCAATTGATAAATGCGCTCGGCGCAAAATTATTAAGCTGGTAATGGCAATATAACAAAAGCCAGTAATGACATTATTATAAAAGCGTTCGGCGCTACATTATGAAAGCCGGGAATGACAACCTCGTTATTCCTATTAGATAGTTCAGTTATATGTGTTATGGGCACAAAAAAAAAAAATAATACTAATATTGAAGTATGTGATTTTGATAAGTGTTACATGAATTAAATTTGTTACTATTACATGTTGAATGAAATTTATTTGATTTTATAGAAATTTTTATTTTATGCATTATTTATTAAATGGTTAATTAATATGTGAGAAAATATATATGTATGTAAAATTTTTATCATTGAAGCACCACTAAGCTAGTAGCTTAGCGCGGGTGGTTTCCTCTTGCGCAGGTTTAGAAGGGTAGCCGTAGAAAATAGTCTGTCAGAAGAAGAAGGGTATCCGGAGGGAAGCAGCAAAAAGCTCTGGGTTTTCTTTTTTGGTATATTTTGTTAAAAAACTTTGTAAATTAAAGTATTGTTTTTATTTCATATAATATGTATTAAATATGTGAGTTACTATGTAAAAGGACATAGTTTGAGTGTAAATTAATATATTTTATAAATAAATAAGATTTTGAGTATTATGCTTGTAATAATTTTATTTCAATGTCTACAAAATTTTCAAAAAAAAAAGAAAGTTTACTTCACTTCATTAATTTTATAAAACAGTAAGACGGGTAATACTCACTTACCTTGCTGAACTATGGTGGGGTAAGGGGGTGTTACACATATTTTCTTAGAAACAAGTTCATGGCATGCACTAGCTACGTGTCATAGTATTTGACAATTGCATCGAGTCACACGTATGTACTTATTACCTAAATGAGGATAACAAAGCATTAGAAATAAATTGAATAAGGTGACTAAATTAAAGTAAGCAAAATGACTAGATTAAGATTAGTAAACATTTACATTGTTAATTTAGTTAAATCGGGCCAAATGATTAAGTTGTATTATTGTGTAAATTAGTGGAATTATAAATATATATAAATAATAATAATAATATAGACAAAATAAAATGAAAATGAAACAAAAGGAAAATAAAAGAAAAGAGAAGAGAAAAGAGAAGAGATGAAGAGAAAAAAATAAAAAGACAAAAACAAAAAGGTTGGCTTTATCTTCCTCCTCCATTTCTGCCTCCTCACTCCATCCCATTTTCTTCTTCATCTTCTTCCATTCCAGAACTCAATTCTTTCTTGTTTCACTTAGTTTTTGATGGAAAATTGATCCCTTGCAAGTTTGTTTTTGGTAAGTAATTAATTCTTATTGCTATAAGGTTGATTTGAGTTGATAAGGTTCATTAATAGGCATTGAATTGCACCCCAATTTTGATATCAATAGAAATTGATTCTGGAAAAGATTAAAACACAAACATTGTTCCTTTATGTCTTAGATTTATGTATATATAAACATTTTTGCAAGATGTGGTGTATAGAAGGAGATATCATCTCTCTACTAAAACTGATCCGGATGTGAACCCTAAGTGAGTTAGCCACTGTGTTTGTTAGTTTTGAATATGATAAAGTCATTATTTAAAGTATCTTAAAACATAAAAGTTATATATATATATGTGTTATGTATCTGTATACCACATTGCAAGTTCATATGTCTAGTGGATATTGAGTTATTATGAATGGAACCATGACTGTTCTATAGTTGAGCTGAGTTATTATTGAGTTCATATGTCTAGTGAAGAAAGTTTACTTCACTTCATTAATTTTATAAAACAGTAAGACGGGTAATACTCACTTACCTTGCTGAACTATGGTGGGGTAAGGGGGTGTTATAATTTTTGGTATCAGAGCCATAGGTTTATATGGTTCTTACTTAGTGGGTATGGAAAGATAAATGCATGTTTTTAGCATTTGCATTGTTTTTAAGCTGCTATATTCTAATAAGGGACCCTTCTTCTGACAATATAGGTTTTAATGGATTCGGAATCAAGACAAAATCGTGAAGAACAGGAGGGTGATAGTATAGCTGACTCGGCTGCTCATAGACAGTCAGCATCAATTAGAGCCTCAGAGCCTAGCGTTATAGCTCCACAACATGCTGAAGAACAGGTTAACGCGGGTCAGGTACCCCTTATGCAACAAATGGCTACTTTGTTACAGCAGATAGCACAAGTTGTGCCGCCACCAGCTCCACCAGCTCCACCACCTCCCCCACCTCAACCGAAACCCCATATTGATAAATTAAGAAAATACGGGGCTACAGATTTTATGGGTAAGAAAGAGGATGACCCAGCAGCAGCAGAATTTTGGTTGGAAAAGACAGAAAGGGTTTTTGAAGAGCTGCAATGTCCAGAGGAGTACAAGGTTAGATATGCAGTATCTCTCCTTCAGGAGCATGCCTATGACTGGTGGAAATTGTTATTAGCAAAACTTCAGACTCCGACCCCTCAGACATGAGATTTCTTTGTGACAGAGTTTAAAAAGAAATACGTGCCAAGAATCTATGTTGATGAGAAAAAGCGAGAATTCCTGAATTTGAGGCAGAGGGGTATGACAGTAGCTGAGTATGAGATGGAGTTCACCAGGTTGAGCAAGTATGCTACTGGGATTATTGGAGATGAAGCTGATAAATGTCGTAGATTTGAAGACGGTCTCAATGAGGAGATTGGGTATTTAGTGGCTTCCCACCAGCATACAGATTTTGCTACGCTAGTGTCCTCTGCTATTAGTGTTGAAAGAAGGAAAAAGCTGAAGACAGAAGAGCATTATAAGAAGTCAACAGCTAGTGTGGCTCAGACATCGAGTAGGAAAGGACGAATAGTACCCAGACCATTTCAGTCAAGGGTGGCTAGACAGACATTTTCTGATAGGCGGGGTCAGCAATTTAGACATGTGGCATCATCTGCTAGTTCACCAGCATCATTTCCTAAGAGACCAGCTCCGACTTTGTGTCAGCATTGTGGTAAAGCTCATACAGGAGAGTGTTGGTGGTTAACTGGGGCATGTATGAGATGTGGAGCTACTGACCATATGAAGAAAGATTGTCCCAGACTCGGTACAGGTAGTATGGCACCAGCACAGACTATGACACCGGTACAGAGCCGTGGTAGAGGTCGAAGCCAGTTTAGAGGTGGTCGTACCGAACAGAGTCAGGGGGTATCAGAGACAGTTGACAGACCCGGAGGTAGTAGGACCCCAGCTCGGGCATATGTGATGAGAGCTCGTGAAGACCAGGATGCACCAGACGTCATAGTTGGTAAATTATCTTTATTTGATTTTGATTTACATGCTTTGATAGATCCTGGTTCCACACATTCATACATAAGTACAGCTGCACTTAGACAAGGGAACATGATACCTGAGACCTTAGAATATGAGATAGTTGTGACCAATCCGCTGGGACATAATGTGAAAGTGAATAAGATTTATAGAAACATTTCAATAATTATTCAGGGTAGAGAATTTCCAGCAGACTTAATAGAACTACCTTTTCATGAATTTGATGCTATTCTGGGTATGGATTGGTTGACAAAGCATGGAGCTATAGTCGACTGCCGATCTAGAAAAGTTGTACTTAAAATTCCCGGGCAAGATGACACCATCATTCAAGCTGTAGGCCAAACATGTTTGACCAGTGTTATTTCAGCATTAAAAGCTCGAAAATATATTAGGAAGGGATGTGAGGCATATTTGGCCCATGTGATAGATACCAGGAAGGGGAGCCCAGAACTCAAGGACATCCCTACAGTGTGTGAGTTTTCAGATGTATTTCCTGAAGATTTGTCGGGGTTACCACCAGATAGGGAGATAGAATTTGCTATTGATGTGATTCCTGGTACAACCCCGATATCAATTACTCCTTATAGAATGGCACCTGCAGAATTGAGAGAGTTAAAGGTTCAATTGCAGGAATTGCTCGACAAAGGGTTCATAAGGCCCAGTGTGTCACCATGGGGTGCTCCGGTGTTGTTTGTGAAAAAGAAGGATGGCACCCTTCGGTTATGTATTGATTACCGACAATTGAACAAGGTGACAATTAAAAATAAATACCCACTACCTAGAATTGATGATTTGTTTGATCAATTGAAGGGAGCAGGAGTATTCTCTAAGATTGATCTCAGATCCAGGTACCACCAACTGAAAATCAAAGAATCAGATGTATCTAAAACAGCCTTCAGAACTTGATATGGCCACTATGAGTTTCTAGTTATGCCATTTGGCTTAACGAATGCATCAGCTGGCTTAACGAATGCACCAGCTGCCTTTATGGATATGATGAACAGAATTTTTAGGCCTTATCTTGATCAGTTTGTGGTAGTTTTTATAGATGATATTTTGGTGTATTCGAGGGACAAGGGAGAACATGACAGGCATCTCAGAATAGTACTGCAGACTTTGAGGGAAAATCAATTGTATGCAAAGCTGTCAAAATGTGAGTTCTGGTTGGAAGAAGTGGGATTCTTAGGGCATATTATTTCAGTTGAAGGAATCCGGGTTGATCCTAACAAAATAGAAGCAATTCTCAGTTGGAAGCCACCTCGCAATGTAACAGAAGTCCGAAGTTTCCTTGGATTAGCTGGCTACTATAGAAGGTTTGTGAAGGGATTTTCAAGCATAGCTACACCAATTACTAAGTTGCTCAGAAAAGAAACTAAGTTTGAGTGGACAGATCGGTGCCAGGCAAGCTTTGAGAAATTAAAAGCCATATTAACCGAAGCACCTGTTTTGACCCAACCTACACTAGGGAAAGATTTTGTGATATACAGTGATGCCTCTCATAATGGGCTAGGTTGTGTATTAATGCAAGAGGGTAAAGTAGTTGCTTATGCATCTAGGCAATTGAAACCTCATGAGCTAAATTACCCTACTCATGATTTGGAGTTGGCAGCAATAGTGTTTGCTTTGAAAATTTGGCGACATTATTTGTATGGCGAGCGGTGCTACATATATACGGATCATAAGAGCCTCAAATATTTGCCCACACAAAAGGAATTGAACTTAAGGCAAAGACGCTGGTTAGCGTTAATCAAGGATTATAATTGTATTATTGACTATCAGCCAGGCAAAGCCAATGTAGTAGTGGATGCCTTAAGTAGAAAAAAACTGGCAGGTATAGTTTTAATTTTCCTCAATTATAAAATAATATATAGAAAGTAATAGTAAAATTGAAAAAAAATAGACTCACAATTTATTTTGGCAGAGTTACGGGTCCAACCTACTTTAAGGCAACAAGTGAGAAAAGCTCAGAAGGAAAATCAAAAAATTGATGATAATTGCTGAGGCAGTGAAAAATGGGGAGAGACCTGAATTTAAGGTTGAAGATGATGGAAACATAAGTTACAGAGGAAGATTGTGCGTGCCAAATGATAGCGGATTAAAGCAAATAATTCTAAAAGAGGCACATAATACAACTTATTCCATGCATCCAGGGAGCAATAAAATGTATCAGAACCTGAAGACTCATTATTGGTGGCCAGGAATGAATAAGGATATAGTGGTGATTTTTTATAAAAATTGTAATTTTCAACTTTTTATATCAAAAGTTAGCTTTTAAATTTTTATCATATAAAATATTTTTTATTTATACTTATATTAATTTAAAATAATATTTATTGATTAAAAATAATATTTATTCGATTATACTAATTAATTATTATTTTTATTTTATATGATATGCAATAATATTAATAAATAAAAAAGTTCATATATATGCATCACATTAATATTATAAAACAATTATCTGTAGTTATTTTATAAATTATAATTAATTTTCAATTGTTGAGTCATCAAATACTTTAAAAATCAATCATGAATGATAAATTGCTACAATTACAGTTGATTGATACCGCTGAACCAAATAGACCCTGAGTTGGATTTAATCTACTCATCTCATTTGTTGTAATTGGGTTTATTGAAAAAAAAAACAAAAAAAATTGATGTATCAAATAATTATCATTTCTTGTGATTTTAAAATAATAATGATTATATATATATAATAATTTATAATTAGGTTGATTCATAAATTTTATTTATGGATTTATCCGTATATATATAATTAAAATGGGACAAATTTGGAAATGCGCATGATTAAGATTAATTGGAATAAGATGGAGTGGAAAAAGGAAAAGAAATCGGCGGATGGCTAAAATCATGGGTCCCTAACTTTCCATTAGTTTCGCCTTATAAAAGTCATATTCTGAATGTGCACTTTGTTTCAGCCTAACTTCTAATTTGCTTATTGTATCAACAACCACTTTCTATCTTTTACACATTTACATATGGGTTTCCCTTTTATCTTTTACATTTATTTGAATGAAAAATAATCTTATTTTTAAGATTATAGGACCCAAATCAAAATAATAAGGATACGTATTATCTAAAAAAAATAAATAAGGATAATATAAAACATATAACGAGCACTTCTCTTTATTTTTTTATATATTTTTTTATTTTGATATCCGATATATAAAAAAATAGCAATTCATATAATAGTATTTTCACTTAGTCAATATAATAAAAAATAAAAAATTATAGTTTTTAGCATATCTTATAATATGAACTCCTTTCCCACGTATAATACAATATAGTATAACGGTTATAACGAACCTAACATTTTAAAGTGGTTACTCAAGTCAACAACCTTAATTTTGCACTTTGCACTTGCCATGCACGCCTATGTATCATGTTTGCGATTTCCACGCCTATGATGGAGGCCGATTATAAATGGTGAAATTTTTCCCATTACTAGGTCAAATAGCGACATTAAGTTCAATTGATTAGAAAAAAAAGGAGGTAATATTCTATGACAAATTCTATGACAAATGCTATAATCTTCTTTATTTTATCTTCTTTGTTACCTTTTTTTAAAAAAAAAAAAATCAATTGACATCATTAGTGTTATTATTTTTAAAAATTACTATTTGCCATTAAATAAATTAATATAGAAGATAAAAAAAATATTTTATAATAAGTGAAACTAGGGAAACTTTAATAAAAAATAAATTGTTTTTAGATAACTAAAAGAAACTAAAGAGTAATATAGACTTTGCACCAACATGCTAAGATAGAATGGGCATGTTGATGGTAGCGCGAGCATGATGAGCTAGCATGGGCGTGATGAGCAGTGTGATGGTAGCTCAAGCGTAATGAGCTAGCACGAGCATAATGAGTATTATAATGGTAGTGCAAGCGCATAAAAAAATGATATGTATCCAATTAAAAAATGGAAAAACATTTAAAAAACTTTTAAAAACATTTTCCTAACTTTTTTTAATTTGGTCCTTAATTAGTTCTAAAATAATATATATATATATATATATATATATATATATATATATATATATAACTTTAGATAAATTTAGACAAGAAACAAATATTGGAATAACTTAGCATGCATCTTCCTATTGTTTGTTTAATGGGGAAAAAGATGATGAAGAATTGGGGCAACATTTGTGGGGGCTTCCAATGCTTCCAAGTCGCACAACATCATTTGTAAGTTAGCCCAAAAATTCATCAGTCAGAGAATGCCATGTGAACCTTAAAACATTGCCTTAAATTCCACATTTTCGATAAACAATTGGATATCAAAGTCAAGATTTCCAAATTAACTAATACTATTTATATATTTACTGTCATAATTTTCAAATAACCATATCGTATAGTCAGCATAAAATTACGGTTTCACTATCATGCGATGCGATGACCATGGCAGCCGCAATTGAGTATATTCCATCCCATCAATGGCGCTGAAATTTTTGAATACTTAATAGTAAACTTTTCTTGATTTTAATTTGATATTATTCAGTACGTTTACTAGCACACTGCAGTGTAGATTCTCCCTTTTTTCTTTTCCTTTGAAATTTATTGGAGATACTCAATTAAAATGGAAAAATCAAATTATAAAAATTTATATTTTTCAATACAATATTAAAAATTTATTTTTTTAAAAAAATTGAAATTCAACACGATTATAAATACTTTCAAATTTTTTGAAATTCAATACGATTTGAAAAGACTTTCAATTTTTAAAATTTTTTATTAACTAAATTAATCACGACATACCATAATTGATTTTGTCAATCAATTTTTTCATAAACCCAAGTCTTGAAATTGGAAAAACAGTTTCAGTGCACCATTGATTTACTAACTTACTAGCTGTGTAGAAATTGAGGACTTAAGGTTACTACATCCTCTCTATTTTAAAATTGGAATATTATCAAAATTAGATATTTTCAAATAAAATAGTTTTTTTTAGTGTTTATAAAATATTTATGTCGAGTTGTCTTATAACCAAAATTGGTACGTTGGAGTGGACAAATGAAATTAAAACAATGAATTTGCGGGTTTGCTCATCCATGTTTCAGGGAATTTTTGCATGCTGCATGTGTTTCGTGGCCCTGTTTTCATATTTTATGTTGGGTTTGGCAAGTGATATTTAATGTTCAATTATATCATTTCTTGTATCTCATCAATTTACCAAGCTATCAATATTCAACAATCACAATTTACATGAATCTATCTGAAAATTTTACTCTCCATATATACTGCCAAACTTTGAATTTTTCCATTTTTATTTGGCGTATAGTAAATAGAAAATTCCATTTTCTTTTCCCTCCATTTACAATTTGACTTACCCATTTAAATTTTAATATTTTTTTTTTCAATTGGATAAAAATTGTTGCAATTATTTTTTTAAAAATCCCAAATTTAGAAAATTAGGTACTCATACATACTGATTTAGTTGTGTACCCTAAGCAAGGAATACTGGTTTAGTTGTGTACCTTCATCAAGGAATATATAGTTTATTTAAAGATATTATCACCTATAGTAAATTGCTTCTCAAATACGGTTAAAATTTATAAAAAAGAGAGAGAGAGAGAGAGTAAAAAATAAAAATTGTAATTTTATAATCAAATAATTACTCCTTTGATTATGGACCAATTAAGGACTGACTTTAATTTGGACTACTAAAGTCTAAAGGTAATGTATATATACCAAAAGTTTCGAAAGTTGGTATATATCCCTTTCTTTGCCTATATTTGTTGACATTATATTGTTGTGGAATATATATATATGTAGTCACTGCCTTTTTTATTTTCATTAATTTGGTCTAATCCTTTTTTCCCAATTAACCAATCGTATATTTGTATTTTTATTTGCCTGAACAGTTTGTTTATTTGACCGAAAGGTATGAAAGCATATCAAAAATAATATATATATAGTACAACTTTATAAAATATATAGTTAAAAACAATATAAAATCATCATTTTACTTTATAAAAAAGGAAAAAAATTGATAATAAAATTTTTAAGTTAATAGTTCAAGTAGTATACGATTCATGATAAATACGTTTCCTACATAAATACGTTTTACAGAACATTATAAAAAAGTTTCCTACATAAATATTGATAAAGTTTTGCAAAGAAGCATAGACGAAACTCAAATGCATAACATATTATCCTATTTTGGAATTAAAAGTTAATAAATAAATTCTATTGTACATGTAACACTTTTTAGATATATATTTTCCTTTTTCTTTTTTCTTAAAACGAAACATTAATTATTCAGCATGAACATAACAAGGTGGCGCATAAAACTCAGCAAGTTTTGCTGAAAGAAAATAGAATTTATTTCATTTTTGGTAACATTTCTAATTTTTTTTATTAAAAAATTATAATTGCGGCTAACAACGGTCTAATAGGAAGTTGTTACGCACAACAGATAAAATAATAAGATAAATATTGAATAAATGATAAACAAATAATCAACACTAAATATTTAACGTGATTTACTTTTTGAATTAGATTATGTTAACGGGATAAATTCTGAATAATTTTCTTTTACTAGTATAAATTAATGAGTACAAATAAAGAGAGTTTTTCTTATATAAATGCTAAAAGTAATTCAACAATTTGAGATAAATCTAAAGTAATGGTATCACACAAGTATTTTCTAAAAATGTTTAAATGATATTTTTATCACTATTTTTATCACTTTTCTTTTTAGAAACATTCTTAAAACTTAACATTCTTACTAAATTGTCTTTCATAATTTATTCTCTTAATTTGCTTGAGATTGTAGCACATAATTTAATGCAGTGAATTAGCCTTTTATAGGCAAATGAATACACAAATGTCAGCATTAGTGGATTTAATTTACAATATTTGTTGGCTGAGAATTTTTAACAAAGGAAGGTCGTAAAGCGTTACAAAAACTTTCGATTGGATTTTATTTGTACCACTACCACCTAACAATCCTCTCATTGAATAAATTACCTAGAGTTGACAATTTGTATCATGTCATATCTAATTGTATCATGTCTCAATTGGATATGACATGATTATACTAAATTCGTATACGATATGATTAATTAATTGTATCGTGCCGTATTAATTTTTTTTTTAACCGTGTTGTGTTGTATCATTAAATATATCATGCATGATCATGTTTAATACAATTAACTAATAATATCTAATTAAACCGATTATATAATTAATTCATATAAAAATCAATTCACCCAGTTATTCACAAATCAATTAATTTAATTGACCAATTTTAACTGTCCGATTGAATAAGTTAAGGTTTGACTACTCACAATTGTTCTTTTATAGAGTTTTTTACATATCCATTCATTAATTTTACCGATGTGGGATTGATTATTACAAAAAAAAATGAGTTATACATGTTGTGAAATGTGAACCATATGATAATGTGGAATTGAATCATTGATAGTTGTAAATTAAAACAATTTGATTTATGTTATTTTAATATTAATAAAATAAAAAATTCAACTCAATGTGAAATTAAATTAAAAATATTAAAAAAAATTGCATCTTCTAAAAGATCAATACATGATAGTAGAAGACAAAATTTTCTATTAATTTAGAGTTGTTTATTGCTAAACTTTCATATTAGTTAAAACTAACTATAATAGTATGAAATAATTATTAACAATTTTTGCATTATAGAATACTTATATTAACTTTTATTTATGATCATAATGAATATCATATATAATAGAAAATTAAAATAATAGCATTATATATATATATATATATATATATATATATATATTACTCAATAATAATAATTTATTTATATTTATTTATGTATACAATATACTAATATAATTAATTTTATCAAAATGTATTCATATACAAATATATGTTATAGATATTTATTATAATTATATATATTTGAATACTTTATATATTTTGAATTTTGAATATCATTAAAATTATTAAATATTTTATATATTTTTAAACATGTTTAATCGTGTCTAAACAAGTTGCGCAAATAGAATCCATTTATAATAAGTTTTGTTTTTCGTATCGTAAATATGTTGACACGATTATGATACATATTTGTTTAGCTCAAACTCAAATACGACTAAATCTGTGTCATTTTGTGTCATTTAATCGTATCGTATCAAAAATTGTTAGCTCTAAGTACCACCAAGTCTACCCTCAAATGGTCATCCATTCATGTTCCTTTTAAATATTGATGCATGAATCAAGCTTGGCAGCAAATAATGATTTTATTAACATGTCAGCTGAATTTTTTGAAATATGAATATTTTTTTCCCACAATCTCGCCTTTACTTATACTATCCTGAATGAGATGATAACGGACATTAATATATTTTGTTATTCTCTCGTGAAGCATCTCATTTTTAGTTAAGCAAATAACACTTTGAATATCACAGTAAACTTGAATCTGTAACACCCTCTCACCTAGTCAAGATTAATCCAAATAAATGAGTGGATGCTACTGAAACTAGTATGAAGAAAAGCGGTGAAATTTAAAACTTCTTCTTTTCTTTGAAAATTTCTGTCATAAAACTCTTTCACATATAAAACTTGTTTCATATCATATAACACGCATTCATAAAACCATCATTGATCCAAAGATCTATCATATAATTAAAACCATCATGTTTTGATTCAACTGGTATGATATTTATAAAAATACATATCTTAATACAATTACATAATACTTTGAAATATAGACATGTATGTAGGTAAACAACTCAAACCCCTATGTCATTTACAAAATATAAAAGTATGACATATGATATCACTGACTCATGTCGGGTCTAAACTATTGTCTATGATGTTGGGTAACTTCGTAGGATCAACTTCAAAACTATATACAAGGCTTCAACTTGCGTGGGAAAATACCTGCACACCAAGCTAGTGAAAGCTATATAAGCATAAAAATTCAATATGCAATCATACATTAAATAAATTTAAGGCAACATATAAATTCATAATATCATGTAGATACTATACCTTATAGGATGAATTAACTCATTAAGCATTGAACAATATGAAAGAGAACATATAATTCCTTTTTAATAGCATATAATATATTAATTGTGTATTCTTATATACTTGTGTTTTTGAACTTTTTTTTTTCATTTCATTATGTTTTTAAATCACTTTGATGTTATTGTCTAACAACTTTTAATATGGATTATTCAGATACGGGTTGTGAACGATGACACTCTCCAAGCTTAAACCACTCTATCACTGTCTATAATCACGTGTGTCAGTCGAGGCATCTCAAATCAATGTCACTCCTAGAACTTAAAACACATTGACGAGGATAAATATATGTGTTAGTTGAGGCATCTCAAGTTAATGGAGCTCCTAGAGCTTAAGCCACATTGACGGGTAAAAAATCATTATATCAAAATAACTACGGTATTGAACTCCCTTAATGGTATTCCACCTATCCTACTTCTCATCCTAGTGTCGAGTTTGGGTTTTACTCGTTCATATGATCTTATTATACTTCGTTATATCATTTACATCTTATAAAATATATACTTTGATCATATGTAAACTCATCATGTAACATTCGTGTACTGATATTCATAGAAGCATACTTTAACATATTATCATTGAGGCATGTACATAACCATTACATTATAATCATTAAACATACAATATATGTCATTTAAAATAGGTTTATAAGAATTAAGATATTTACCTGGCCAGGGCAATTTTCGTCGCCTGGACAGTAATTTTGGTCAATCACAACTGGGTTTTGGACATTAGTCATAACAGAATGTTGGAAAAGAATGTTCTTAGCGAAACCATTGCTTGGTCTTCCCCAAGTTTTTATTCTCAAACCATTTTCTGTTCCTGAAAATGTTGTAGTCTTAACCGTAACGTTTTCCACTCCATCTTCGTTAAGATCCTTGCCCAAGCTTCCAATGCTGTAATTATATCACACATTTCGTATAAAGATTTTCTATTAAGAAAAATGAAAATTTTATATACTTAGACGGTGATTATATTTTGAGTAGTTACCTGATTCCATGGCCAGGACCGCAAGCTGTTGGTCAAACTACACATGCACCATAAAATAAATGACAATAAAGATGGACGGTGCATCTTTTGTTGACAAAATATTTGGTAGGTAAGATGGTAGGTGAAGATTAATCTTGACCATCCATTTAGTGGGTGGGGATTAATCTTGACCATCTACTTGGTTGGTAAGATGGTAGGTGAAGATTAATCTTGACCATACATTTGGTAGGTGAGACGGTAGGTGAGAAATAATCTCAACCATCCATCAAAGTAGGTGAGAATTAATCTTGACCGTCCATTGAGGAGGTGTAGGCCTATATATAGCCTTAGAAATTCATTTGTAATGTATTCCATCAAAAAGTGAGAGAGTAGCATTAGTGAGAGGTTGTGAGTTGTGAGTGTTTGTAAACACTTGGTAAATTTCTTTTCTTTCAGTAAAAGATCTGCAGCAGTCCGGAGACGTAGGCATAATTGGCCGAACTCCGTTATCAACTTGTATGTTCGCATTTTCTTCGCTTTCTCATAAATCTGACTATAGGGAAATTGGCGTCATTTCCCAACAACTGGTATCAGAGCATTGGTTGCGTTTTTTCTGTCCTTTTTTCGGGCGATTACTATTCACATGAATAGTAAATTTTTGTGAATAGTGAAATTTGGTCAGTTGTACCAAATTATCCACGGAGGTGTTCTAATACACAGAGGTTCACAAGAATTGTCAGAAACTATCCAAAGGAAGTCAGATTCGAGTGGGAGCGATGGCCACAGATGAAGGAAAGGTAAAAATTGAGAAGTTCGATGGAGCGGACTTTGGCTTTTGGAAAATGCAAATAGAAGATTATTTGTATCAAAGAAATCTGTATCAACCTCTCTCAGGGAAGAAGCCAGAGGCTATGAAGGAAGAAGACTGGAGTATTCTCGACAGACAAGCTCTCGGAGTTATCCGATTGACATTATCCCGTAATGTTGCTTTCAACATAGCAAAGGAAAAGACCACGGCAGGTCTTATGATGGCTCTCTCTAGTATGTATGAGAAGCCTTCAGCTTCAAACAAAGTGCACCTCATGAGGCGCTTGTTCAACTTGCGAATGACAGAAGGT